>CAKLPP020000042.1:0-44016 GCA_922989275.2 Gari tellinella
TATATTCACTCAAATATTGAAATAATTTATTTTTGATATCAAAACCCTGTACCACTACCTTACCGTCTTCAAAAAACCTCCCCGCCCTACCTGCAACTTGTGTCATAAGCGCAAATGCTCTTTCCTCTGATCGAAAATCTGGAATGCCCAATAAACTATCTGCAAACAATATCCCCACCAACTTTAAATGGGGAAAATTAATACCCTTTGCCATGATTTGTGTTCCAACCATAATTTCTATTTCTTTTCGGTAAAATTTTCCTATAATATTTTCACTAGCTCGTGCTTGTTTTGCAATATCGGAATCCATCCTCGCTACGGATGCATGAGGGAGAAGAGATTGTAATTCCTTCTCCACTCTCTGAGTTCCCCACCCCTTTACACTCATAGAAACAAAATTACATTGGGGACATGCTTCCGGAACTTTTCCCACATACCCACAATGATGACATCGTAATTCAGCACTGCCATACGAATCTTTATGATAAATTAAATTGACCGAACAATTAGGGCAATGCAATGAATACCCACACTCATTACACAAAAAACTATGAGAAAATCCTCTCCTATTGAGTAACAACAATACCTGTTTTTGTTCTCCTATGGTGTTTTGTATTTCTGTAAGGAGTGGTGCAGAAATACATCCCTGTGTGTGCACAAGCGATATAAGCGATATGTTGGGGAGAGAACCACCAGCCACCCGCTCTGTTAATTGCATAAATTTCATGTTGTTTTGATCTTTGTACTTCCATATCTCCAAAGACGGCGTCGCCGAACCCATCACTAATACACACTTATACTGTTGCACTCTCTTTATAGCAATTTGTCTCGCGTGATATCGAGGGGTAGTACTCGATTTATACGCTTGATCGTGTTCTTCGTCTATGACGATAAGTCCCAATTTTTGTACTGGTGCAAATACTGCGCTTCTAACCCCTAATATAACTTGTGCAGATCCAGACTGTATACGTTTCCACTCGGTTAAACGCTGCGATTTAGTAAGATTAGAATGCAATATAGCCACATTTTCTTTTTGAAATCTTGCACAGAAAAGCGGATACATCTGCATTACCATTACAATTTCTGGCACCAAATAAAGCGCTTGTAACCCATCCTCTATACATCGTTGTATACACGAAAGAAATACTTCCGTCTTCCCCGAACCAGTAATCCCAAACACATAGCACATATCAATTTGTTCATCTTCCCGCGCCTTATTTATTGATTCAATACATTCCTGCTGCTGGGATGTCAATTCAGGGATTTGACTACTAAAGTGAGAAATAACTTCTTGTGAATACTCAATTTCTTTTTCTCTTTTTGCAGATGGCAAAAGTGTAAAGATACTCTCACCCCACGAAGATAAATAATACTCTGCCATCCATTTTGTAAGTTGTATTTGGTCTTTTTGTAATATGGGTACTTTATCAATTACTTTCAAAATTGACTTTATAGTAATTTTTCGAGTTTGAAGTTCGTATACTGATTCCAAATCTTTTATCGCTTCAACGACCACCCCGACTATTTCCGAAGTTCCAAATTCTACAATAACCCGTGCACCTATATCCACAGATACTTCTGAGCAATAGGTAAAAGCACCGAAATTAGACACGTTTGTACTCAGTGGTCTATCTAATACAACTTGATAAAAAAACATCACTATACACTATTTGGATGCTCAGAATCTTTAAGATGAATCCTTGACCGAATTTTTTGCAAATCTCCCCATACAAGAGGCCGTAATTCTTTCTTATTTTTCATAACCATGCTAGGATGATAACTTACAAACAATGGAATCTTCATAACATCATACCTATTCTCCCTCATTATCTCAATCGATGCCTCGTAATCGGTAGTCAGAATATTTCCAGCTAACTTTCCCAATGCAAGAATTACTCTTGGCTGTAATATATTTATCTGAGATCTAAAATATGCACCACAGCTTTGTACCTCATCAACCGAAGGTACACTTGCCTGTTGTTGTGGAGTGCACTTGACGATATTGATGATAAATGTATCTTTTTCTCTTGAAAGTTCTATCGCATCGAGCCACGAATCTAAATATTCTTCTTCAGATTTGTCAAAAGACACTCCCTCCTCATCAGAGATACCAGTAACTATCAATAATTTTGAAACCGATCCCCTTGTTTCCAATACAGAGTGTATTCTTGACTTGTACAAATTGCAAAACCTACATATATAAATTTCTCTTTCAATACGAACGAAGTCATCGGAGAATTCTTGGTCACTGTGCCTGCTCTCCACTGCTATTCCATACTGTAATATTTGCATAGTATTATCAACAAGTGAACGAATATCACTCTGCAATTCTTGTCTCAATTCCATACTCTCTCTTATACTCTACATCATATAAAAAAAGCCCTAAGGATGCCACCGTCTTCCCCGCTAAGTTCCTATCGCGGCCTTCCAAAATCTCAGAAATAGGAAGCAAAGATTCCCCCTGATTCTTCTGTAAAAATCTATGTTCTGCTCGAGAAAGTACCGTCCCGACAATGGTGCGAATCATCTTCCATAAAAAAGCATTTGCCTCAAAGTATATTTTTTTTATATTTCCTTCCCCTCTTATTTCTGCCTTTGTTATTGTCCTAACATAATTTGATATTTGCCCATTATAGCTCGCCAGCGATCGGAAATCATGTGTCCCTACAAAACATTGCAAATCATTACCTATCGCCTCCCAGTCAAGACCTCTACGTATTTGTAGGTAATATTTCCGTAGCGTTGCGGGGACTACATCCCCTTCATAACATTGATAATAATACGCTCTTTTGATTGCATCATACCTCGCATGAAATACGTCATTAACCCTTCGAGACCAAAATACCCGTATATCATCCGGCAAATCAGCATTCAATATAGCAACCAATCTCTCTGTTGGTATGTGGGGAGCATTGTTACCTCTTCTAAAATTGATATACTGTCGCTCAGCATGAACTCCAGAATCAGTTCTACCCGACACAGTTGACGATATGGATGTTGATAATATTTTCTCTAAGGCAGCTTCTAATACTTGCTGAACTGTTCTACCGTGCGTTTGCCTCTGATATCCACAAAAACTTGTACCCTCATAACTAATACATAATAGGACATTTTCACCATTCACTCTTCTTCATTTCCTTCTCTATCAAGTCAAAGGTTTCTCTTGCTATATCTAACAGTACTGATGGCTTTTCCTTCGATGCCCTTCCAAAACCAAAAACCTTACTCAGATTTGTTCTTACTTGCCTTAACTTCCCGAGTCTTTCCGCTGGATCGAAAATCGTTGCATGATGAATAAATAACCATGCATGTAAGTAGACGACTCCATCATATCCATAATCTTTGTCAAAATCGGGTCCAGTGAAGTTGATGTTCATTATGTCTTCCAGCAACTCGCCGGAAGTATTGTTCAAATCTAATGCTTTACCGTATAAAAAATACGCTTTTCTATACATTACCTTCTCTAAGCCCCCTATCATTTCTTTGTCCTCTTTATTTTTTAGATACTTGCCAATATATTTACATATCCACGCAGCACGCAATGTGCAAATAGCCATACGTATGTGAGGACTCTCAGACGAAAAAAATTGATTATATGTTGCTGTCGCTAACAAATAGGACGCCAACCCAGTTACTAAATTTTTCTTTTGGGTGAAATCAGGAATTTCGGAATAGAGCCCGCTCAATATTTTTTTTCTTTGTTGAATAGCTGTCTCCCCTCTAGTCCGTTCCAAGGTTTTTTTTCTCAACCTGGCTTCAAAATCAGGTTTTATAACCGAAAAATAGCATTTATTACACGTTCGAGTCAAATACAATAATGGAAATACTGCTCCGTGCTCCTCGGTATGTACGTAGTTCCGTTGCAAATCATTTGTCAAATTACCTGCATCCAATCTCCCTCCACCCATCTTGATATTTTCCAAGAAAATTTCCTGACCACACGAAGGGCATTCCACAGATTGAGTAATAAAAAAAGATATACTACCTCTTAAATCTACATCTAACTTTAAATCATCTAACATCCTATTACCACCATTCCTATAGCAAATGCTTTTTCGTGAGAAATAGAAGAAAGTGTATACGTTGCCCCTTGTCGTGTAAGCATCTTTATCGCACTTCTTTCGAGTCTCAATCGAGGTGCCCCTAATTCATTCCTCTCTACTACAACATCAGTCAATGATACCGGATGCATTATTGATTTAATATAGGCCTCTTTTAATGCAAACATACCCGCAAGTCTCTCCATTGCTAGTTGTTGCGATACTCCCCGAATGTACAAAATCTCATATTCAGTAAAATATCGTTTTTGCAAACTTTCGTTATCAAGCCACTTTTTGAATCTAGCCACTTCTACAATGTCGCATCCCAAGCCAATAAGCACATATATAGTATAAAACATTTTATTATATATAGGGAACCTCTAAAAACCCCCTGTTTTTTAATATTTAGCCACCATGACATCTATAAAATGCTTACTAATCTCGCTATATGATAAAATCATAATATGGGTAAAAAGAAAACAACAACTATATTGTTTGGAAAAGAAGCATAACTTCAAGCATTCCAAAATAAACGAAACAATCTCGAAAGGTTAAATGCAGGTAATAAATTGGAAACAATTGAGAGAAACAGTAAAAAGGCACGGATTAAGGTAGGGGTCTACCAAAAGATGCAGTAATGATGTGCAAGATACAGGTACTCCGACTACGGAGACGTTGGAAATTCTAATGGTACATTAATAGGAACTTCGGTTGGTGTTTCTTCTGGTGCCGAGTTAGGGATCCGATTTGGTTCTAATTCAGGACTATCGTCACGTATCAACTGCTGAATAGAAATATCTGGTGCGTCTTCAGTTACTACTTCACTTTTTTCTACTCGTACTTCCACCCGTTCAGGAACTATTGATATCAATTCCACCCCATCGGGAAAACTACTCTGTATATCAATGTCAAATGTTCCTCTTCTCTGAATAGGCGATATATCTATAAACACTTCCGGCACCACTCTCTCCAACAACAATTGCTCTCCACGTAGCACCACATCTATCAAAGGTAGTTCATCTACTATGGCAACATTTCCTGATGAATTATTTACTGAAATAACTATATTTCTAAATGTTTCCACTTCTATAATTGGATTTATGTTAATAAATACCCTCACACTATCATCCGTAAGGTTTTCAAATCTTACATAATCGGGAGCATTTAGTAATACATTTCTATATACAGAACGAGTAAGTTGCGAAAGATCAATTTGGTCGGTGCTAATGCTATCTATACTAGAAACTACCGATGTTGGACCAGATACATCGACAAGTTCAGGAGTCAAAAGAGAACTTCTAAATAAATATCCTCGTGGCAAAGAGTTGATAAATGCGGGCTCTATGGAGATGGCTTTAGTGATTCTATCTTCTAATACCACATCAACGTATGACGGTGTGACCAACACTTCAACATTATCGATTTGAGCAAATACCCCCGATCTTCTAATCTCTATAGATGTTCGTACATTCCCTTCCTCTGTAATACTACTTAAATCCACCA
This sequence comes from Gari tellinella, assembly GCA_922989275.2. Classification (NCBI taxonomy): domain Eukaryota; kingdom Metazoa; phylum Mollusca; class Bivalvia; order Cardiida; family Psammobiidae; genus Gari; species Gari tellinella. The sequence continues at coordinate 5,544 of CAKLPP020000042.1, forward strand.
AAGCTCTCATATTATCTCTCGAAATTCTAGCAAGCACAGTAGGATTTCCCCTGACACTCACATTTACCGAAGCGGTCAATGGGCTAGAATTTACATACAACGGAGAATAAGTCACTTCTAGTGGAAGAGTAAAAAATTTCTCGTCATTGTTAATAACCAAACTATAAAATAAATACGTAAGAACGGCTGCAAAAAGAGCAAAAATATATCCCTTCAAGGACTGCACTTCAATTTTTTTCATTGCAGCGCTTCTCCCTCATTCAATTCCTCAAAATCCAAACGCTTCCCAAAAAAATCCATATCTATTGATTTGTTCTGCAAAAGATGTGCAAGATAAATACAACTTTTTTCAATACCAATATCATACAAAATCTCACCGCCATATACCAACGTTACACTTCCAAACTCTTCCGATACCACTAACACGAGCGCATCACTATTTTGGGATAGTCCCAATGCAGCTCTATGACGTGATCCCAAATTACGAAGTAAGTTACCACCCCGTGCCGTAGGAAGAAAACAACCGGCATACGTAATAGTATTATTCTGTATGACTACAGCTCCGTCGTGAAGAACGGTATCATGAGAAAAAATTGTTTGTAATAACTCAACATTCAAATCTGCATTTATCTCTACTTTACTGGTAATAATGTGTTCCAAATCAATATGTCGAGGAAAGACAAACAGCGCACCGCGCTTCATTCCTATGAGATAATTTACTACTTTTGTCAACTTGACAAAATCAGGCAAGATCGAAGTCTCGGTTTTATCTTTCCTAAATATTCTAGCGTAATCAACACGCATTACCAAAGCTCTCAACTCAGGTTGAAACACCAACATCAATCCTATAATCAACCAACCAATGATATTCCTGAATACCCATAATACAGTCTCTAAACCAAGAAGAGAAGAAATAATGTAGACTACAAAAAATGTCAAAATTTGATTGACGAGTAAGGGTATCTTGACTACACGAAATAAGCGATACACAAAATAGAAAATAATGCTAAGCGTTCCGATATCAAGTACTGTTCTTATTGTCTGTTGAATATCAACATCAATCACCGATTCAAACAACCATAACTCCTAACCGAGAAAACTCAGAAACTCCAAACCTCACCGCAAGCATAAAATATAGTACAAACACCTACTCAGACAATATCTGTGAACAAAGTCCAGAGTAATCCTATAATACTGCATAGCGTATTAGCTATATCATTTCTTTTTGTGACGATTTTGTCGAAGCTTCTTCTTATATTTATGTTTAGATATCTTCTTTCTTTTTCTCTTCCTACCACAAGGCACTATGTTTCTCCATATATCCAGTCATTTTGTCTATTGATATAATACTACATTATGCATATTTTAATCAATACGAGTTTTCCGTATTTACCCAAAATCCTGTTATTTCTGTAATTTCTCTCTCAATTTAACAAAATACTCAAGACGTTTCTTCATTTCTCTCTCAAAACCTCTCTCCTGAGGGGCATAGTAACACTCACGTTCCATTCCTTCTGGAAAATACTGTTGCCCAGAAAACGCATTCTGTTGATCGTGATCATACTCGTACCCCTCGCCATAGCCAATTTTTTTCATAAATTGAGTGGGAGCATTCAAAATATGCTTTGGAGGAGATTTATCTTTTGTTTTTACGGCTGATGCTCGTGCAGATGAGTAGGCGGTATATACACTATTAGACTTTGGAGAAAGTGCCAGATATATTATTGCAGACGCGATGCTAAGTTCTCCTTCTGGACTTCCTAATCGTTCATAGGTATTCCACGCGTCTAGGGTATAACTTGCTACATCAGTATCAGCAAGCCCAATATCTTCATAGGCCATTCTCAACAATCTTCGTGCAATGTAACGCGGGTCTTCCCCTCCCTCAAGCATCCTACTAAACCAATATAATGCAGCATCGCAATCAGATCCTCTAATACATTTATGCAATGCACTAATAAAGCTGTAATGCTGTTCTCCATCCTTATCGTACACCGCTGGTGCATATAAATCCAAATCTTTAAGAGCATCACTCGTAATTTTTGATTTGTTATTGCTCTGATATACATATAATTGTTCTACAAGATTTAAAAATATCCTTGCATCCCCACCTGCTCGTTCACACAAGGTATCCAATACTCCAGATTCCATATCAAATTCATGTTCTAGTATTTTCTCTGCATTTTGAAATATTACAGAAAGTGAATCGTAAGAAAGCGGTTCCAAAATAAATACTCTTACTCTCGATAGAAGTGCAGAATTGACTTCGAAACTCGGGTTCTCCGTAGTCGCTCCAATAAGAAGAATAGTCCCATCTTCGACATAATGCAACAACGCATCTTGCTGTGCCTTATTAAATCTGTGAATTTCATCAATAAACAAACAAGTAATATACCCTTGCCGTGTTGTCTCCAGAGCTTGTGCAAAAATTTTCTTTAGATCACTCACCCCTGACGAGACCGCCGAAATACTTATGAATTTGCAGTTGAGAATAGACTGAGATAAGAGTCTCGCAACGCTAGTTTTTCCTGTTCCCGGAGGTCCCCACAACACCATGGAGGGCAATTTCTCCGACTCTAGGCATATTCTCAAACTACCCTTAGGACTATTGCCATCTCCTTTCCCCAATAGCTTCTCTTGACCGACAACCTCGTCTATATTTTTTGGACGCAAACGGTCAGCAAGAGGTCGTATGCGCGATGGGATATGTTCTACTATCACGTCCTCACCTACCATTTTCCAAAATCATATCATTGGGCACCGTCTTCCGATCGACACTTTCAGTTCTTCTGTCCCAGTTCGTTGGACTGCCCGTTATTTCTCTTGCTTCCGCGTACCCGATAAGTTCGGGTCGAAATTCAAAGTGCATTGTGTCGTAGTGTGGCCATTTCCCCCCCCAGATAAACCCATGCTTTTCAAAAATTTTTACTACATCTACGGGTGCTAACCATCGTTTTTCTAACTGTATGGTATTCCAATCGTCGGGGTACAATACTTGCGCCCACTGCCAATATGTTACTTTGCCTTCGTAATCATAAGGAATAAAATCAAATGCAAGTCCAAATGCGTGCATGCTTATATTAGTGCTATTGCTCACATTTCTTATCACATACCCCGATATCGTTTTGAGGCCATTCACAAACTCTTTTATTTCTTTATCTGTCTTTGCAAGTTCCAAAACTTCTTTTGAGGCCTTCAATGCGTATTCCGCAGCAATGGGGTGTAATCTCACCCCAATTCCAAGAATTCTATATTCTCGAATAAGATGCTCAATTTCTTGTGGCATGCCTCCTACCAAAGCAATTTGGAAATCAGAAGACCGTACATATTGTTTTGAAAAATCACGATGAGGCTTTGGTAAATCCTTAAAAAAATTAATTAAAAGATCTGTGTTATAGGTATAAAGTGTACTACGATACTCTTGTGTGCTTTGTTTGGAATTATCAAACAGCATTCTTCCCTTATCATACCATATTTCTTGCCCACCTATAGTAAAGACGACATCTTCGTCTTTGAATACAACGTCAGTTATGTACGCTGGATAATACCGCGTCACTATTCCATACACTTCTTCTTGCATCTCTAAATTATCAATTTCCGAAAGAAGTTCGGGGAGAAAATCTATATTTGATTTGTAGCTATAGTCAATCAAGATTTCCGATGGACTCTTAGTTTCCTCTACAATTTTTATTGCACTCGATGACGCTGTCAAAAAAAAAGGATATGCGTATACATTTCCTTGTAGAGACGATACAACACTCTGGTCTGAATGATTGCCCGACAACAACAATATCAACACAGACAACAGTACATACACATACATCAATCCAATCATCTTTCTATACTCCTCACACATTGTATTCTAAAACAATTCACAATTCAATGATAATGTCGTGTAGTCTCCAATCTCATTACTTCATTGCTGATTTTGTAACAAGAAAGCAAATTACTGGACAGCAATTTGCTGTATCTGATATAATGTAGTCATCGTGCCGGAGTGGTGAAATTGGTAGACACACAGGACTTAAAATCCTGCGGCAGTAATGCTGTACCGGTTCAAGTCCGGTCTCCGGCATTTAGTGAGGCACGATTATTGCAAGAACAGTTTGTTTCATACAGTATTTGATTATTTTTCTATCATGCTCAATAGATTGTCTAAGTGTTCGAGTGCGTCTTCGGTGCTTTGCTCAGAGAGTTTGTCAGTCGTGATGTCCTTAGGTATCACTTTCAAATAGGGGGATGGACGCTGTCCCTGCCTCTTTTGAGTGATTTTATTTCTTCGAGTTTGGCAGTGCGTGAGATGTAAATAAGATTTTGCCCTCGTTATTGCTACATAACACAAACGAGTTTCTTCATGAATTTGCTCAGGATTTTCATCCATACTCCTACTATGGGGCAAAATACCATCTTCCATGCCAACAATAAAAATCACTGTTTTTTCTAATCCCTTTGCAGCGTGTATCGTCATGAGCGAAAGAGCATCATCCTGACTTTGTTTATCCTGATACATTCTGTAACTCAACGCGTTGAGAATATCGCTAGGGTTGATTTTTCGCATATCCAAATTTTTAATAATTTCTACGAGCCTATCCACATTGTTATGCTTCCACTCTATAACCTTTTCATTATGCTTATTGGTAATTGCAATATGTTGTTTGTAATCCGTGTTGACAATAACGTCGTAGAGACAATCAGAAAGATGTGCCCCGCTGTCAAGTTTCTTGGAGGTGTTCAAAATCATTTCTACAAAGTCAAAGGAATTTCTCTGTGCCACTCCGTTAATTTTCGAAGCCAGTTCGTGATCTGTTCCTTTTGTACTCTGTATGCACGCATCAAAGAGTCCACAATGATGCTCGTCTTTGTAATAAGATAGGGCATTGAGTCCTGCGACTCCTATCCCACGTCTGGGAGTATTGATGATTCTTCTAAAACTCACATCGTCATTAGCATTGTTAGCAAGTCGTAAGTATGAGAGTAAATCTTTTATTTCAACCTGATCAAAAAAACTACTGCCTCCCGATACTTCATAAGGAATGTGTAACTGACCTAAAGCAATTTCAAAATCATTGAATAAACTATTCGTTCTAGCGAGTATTCCAATTTCAGACCACGGAATATTGTGCGTATAATGATAATAGGATGCCATATCGGTAACATATTCTGCTTCTTGTTGTTCATCGTATGGGGAAAAAATATGCACCAGCTCATCAATGGTTGAGCGAGATTCGATATTGATATTGGATGACTGCAGTACTTTTTCTCTCATACGATCGCTACTCGCTATGACAGCGTTTGCCACTTTGAGTATTGTCGGAGAACAACGATAAGAGATATCAAGAATTATTTCTTTGTGAGTAGGAAAAGTCTCCGAAAACCGTTCCCAGTTTTTCAAATCCGCACCGCGCCAAGAATATATGGATTGGTCATCGTCTCCTACTACGCACACGTTATATGGCTCATAGGTGAGAAGGCGAATAATTTCAAACTGTAAACTAGAAGTATCCTGAAACTCATCTATGAGTATATACTTATACTGTGTTTGTAACTCTCGCTGAATATCTTGATTTCCAAGTATCTCTATTGGTTTGAGTATGAGATCGTCAAAATCTAGGGCATGATAGGCACGTAATACCTCGTCGTATCGCTTTCTTAGTAATATTAGGTCTGAAGTAAGAAGAGATTTTGGAAGCAAGTCATTTTTCAACAAAGAAATATGCTGATTTTGGAGATATGCACTGATTTCTTTGGTCTTTTTTGAGCGCAACAGTTCCGGATAGGAATGTTCGGACAGCAAATTTTTAATTACTTGAACCTGATCATTGGTATCGTAAACGGTAATTTTCTTTGAAAGCAAGAGCGTGCGAGAATACCGAGAAATAAGATAATATCCAAAAGAATGAAAAGTACTGATAGTTGGTTGCATATTTGAACAATACGGTGTTATTCTTTCTTTCATTTCATTGGCGGCTTTGTTACTGAAAGTAAGTGCGAGTATTTCCGATGGGTTGACCCCCTCTAACAACAAGTGTGCAATGCGAAGTGTTATTACTCTTGTTTTTCCACTCCCTGCTCCAGCAATAATCATTAGAGGACCATCGAGTTCGCGTACGGCTCTCTCTTGCTTTGAATTGAGACCTTCAAATATATGTTGTGCGTTGTTTGTAGTTGATGTACTCATTATTTTTCTTTGATACTCCTGTAAGTATACCATAGTAGACAAGAAGTATGAAAAGCATACTATACTACATTGCTAAATCATAAATCGTAAATTATAATAACACTCGTTACAATAATATCTTATCGAAATGATAACAAACCTATATCGAAATATGGTATTATTGGAGTGTGTATCTCTTTACCCTTACCTATCCTCTACTAGTGCTCGCTATGTATACGGCATTACACGTTGTCTCTGGAGATATGATTCATAAATTAATAAAAACATTTTGGATTTTGTGGATATTACCTATACCCGTCCTCGCATTGTTGATGAGAATAGCGTATAGCAACATTGCACAAACATTGGGCTGGCATTCTTTCTTCTATCTGTTTATCCATATTTTTGTACTCCCTCTCTCGTTATTTATTTATCTGCTCATCTTGGTAAGGACATTGTATACCGACGAAAAAAATAATATCACAAGAGCCCATGGCATAAGCGTAATTTTGGGAATAAGCAGTTCTATAGTATACACCTACCTCCATCTCATAGTGAATAACGCTTTGTTTTCGTGGGTAGATATTTTAATCTTTCCTCTTATAAGCATGAGTCTTGTGCAAGCATTTATTTCCGTTGGTCCCCGTGTATTAACGATGCGAAAGGGTAATTTAAGAATTATCAATTTCTTTATCATATGTTTATGTGGAATATCATTTGGAACGCTTGCCACATGGACAATGATATGGAGTCGAGAATCTCTGTTTACAAAGGGAAAAATTCCATTGATAATGGTAGTATTGATAGGATATATTTTGATGATTACTCAAGCAAAAATAGTATTGAGAAAAAAACAAATAGTACCTACCACCTTCGTTTCGAAAACTTCAGAATAGAGCATTTCTAAAATTATGGTAAAACGGAACAAGACAGATACTACAAATGTAAAATGCTCTCTCCAATACCTAATAATGCTATGTATATTCTTAATTTCTTGTAATACAGACGATATATCTGATTCTGTCTCCGAAGCAGACATTGAATTAAATATCCATGGTGCTCGTAATACATTTGACAGTGACCCCGAAACCATATCAGATTATTTTTTGTCTTTTCATTTAAATATTATGAACATCTTTCAAACAAAGACCAGCGATATTGTATTTATTAGTGATCCATTTTTTGCGGTAAACTACTACGACGAAAATGTATTGGGCTATGGCGGATTTTATGCAATTTCAAATCGAATGCGAAAAAATGCCAAAATGTTCGTGATTCTAGAAGCTCAGGATAGAAGTGTTCACGAAATCAACATAGGAAATATATCTGCACAATTCCCAACCCTTTCCGAAATAGACTTGTTATACATCCGATACGCAAAGAAAGTAGTCGTATCGCCCCTGCTCAAGCTATTTGCTCCAATCCAGTATCAAGCAATAGTAGACATTCGAGAATCTGATGGAAATGATGTTTTAGCAATTGCATACGATAAACTTGGAAACGACGGTACATTTTCGAGTATAAATCACATACCAGCTATGAAAGAATTAGGACTTATAGCCGCAGAAATAGCATCTAAACGAAGTCAAAGTGCCCCTTATGTGTATCTATTGCTCGATAGCTCGAATATTAATGCCATAAGCGACAGGATCAATTACTTTTTGCAAGCACTTTATCAAACAAACCCTCATATCACAGTATATTTAAGTTGGGAATTGAGAGATTTGCAAACAGAAGAAGAAATATTAAAAGAATTGGCAGGAGTACCTCAAAACGCGGTGATTTTAGTAGATGCTGGTGTTTATAGCTATAGCATTGTCTCAAGATACATTAATACACACTATGCTGATAGTTCAAAGTGGAAAGACCGATTTATGCTTGTAACTGGAATGTCTCCAGAGAATTTTAAGTATCAATTACCAGTAGCAGCTAAAGTATATCTTCCACAAGACCTGATATTTCAAAAAAATGATATTATAAAGTCAAAAATAAGCCGAAGAAAGAATTAGATGGGTGTATAAATTGACATATTTTTTAAATTATTGTACACTAGGAGAAGTATTACAACAATGTTGTAGTAATTAACCATAGTTAATTTTTTATAAGGAGATAGTAATGAGGTTAGGAAAAATATTAACGGTAGTAATATTTACGATGGTGTTATCGTGTGTAATTTTAGTAAATAGTTTTGCACAAACAACGTCGGGATTACTACAAACCCGGGGCGTATTAGAATCCCGAACTACATGGATATTAGATAGTTTTGATGATTTATCTAAATCACAAAATGTTAATATATACAATGGGGATAGACATAATTTAACTTGGCAAGTCGAGGGAAGTCAGCACATAACTGTTACAGATGAAAAACCTTTTCCTCAACAGGCCTATGTTTCAGGTGTTCCTGCGAGTATGTTAACGGAGTATAAGAGAGAGCCTGAGTCTGTTCGAATGTTTGCAGTGAGAGCTGCGTTTAACACAAAAGGAAACAATACACTCACGTTGATCCCCACTGATTTGAAGAATAATTTATATTTGGATGCTGGTGGAAATCCACTTCCTGGTGTGTACTTTAACGAACGAATCTATCAGATAGGTCTGTTTGCTTTGGGTATTCTAAGAGATTATGAAGTTAGTGTAACGTTTGCGACAGAGGGCGATGAATTTCTCACTCTTCCAATGGGAAATTTCGATTATCAAGGATGGGGTATACTAGTTGCAAATATTCCTATTGATAAATATGTATCAGAAGAAGCGTTTGCCAATAATCGCTACGCATTGAGATTGGTAGAGTTTACGATAAGAACTGCTACATACGAAAGAGTAGATGACTTTGTATTGTACTTAGATCAAATGTTCTATGTCCAATCCGCAGTGAGCGATCACTTTTACGATGGATACAATCTTTTAACTCCAGATTTTATAAACAACGCTGGTGGGGTAGTCAATATTGAATGGGAGTCAGGAAGCTCCGCAAGTGGCAACGGCCAATAAACCTAGGAGGAGGACAAAATGAAAAAAATTATATTCATATTATTATTATTAGGGGGGATTCTCTCTGTGTATGCTCAGGATACGACAAACGACAACCCATTGGATGAAACCGTTCTTCGAGATACAGGACGACTTTTGTTGAGAGAAATTTCTGTATCAACATTTGATGATCCAACTGTGTGGCGCCAAAAGATTCCATTTGACTTAGGTACATCAAAGCTACAAAGAATTCAAGGGGGACCACTTGCAAAGGAACCGCTCCGCTTAAATGAACAAATTAATGATTATAATCCTGCGGACGAATATATATTGGGTGTCAGATTTGATTTTTATGGAAGAGATTACATTTCATTAGAGATTGAACCAAAACATGAACTATTTATCCCTGGTATAGTAAAAAAGCTATCTTTCTGGGTATCGGGTCGAGGAAAACAACACCAATTATTTGTTATACTTAGCAACACAAATGGGCAAACTTTGGAATTGCCGGCTGGTAAGTTAGATTTTAGTGGATGGAGTAACATGGAAGTAGTAGTGCCTATAGGGTTTAATCAGAAGAATCCTCAAAATGGTGTTAATGGAGTCTATTTTGAAAGTTTTAAAATTCTTACAGATTTCAATGATACCGTCGGAGCATATTATATATATCTCGACGATATGAGAGCAGTTTCTGATGTGATTGACGAAGTCTTGAATTCATCCCCAGACGATATTAGTGATGGATGGTGATCGGATTAAGACTAGTGCTATATATTCCTAGTACTCGACGCAAATTGTCTCTAACAAGAGATGCTATGTGAGTTTCCGAGCAATTTTTTAATTGACCAAGGATAGAATAAATACAAGGAAGATATAGTGGAGTATTTGCTTTGCTATATCTTTTGTTATATTGTTTCTTGGCTTTTTTCATGAGTTTTTGAATGCCCTTTGAAAGCAAAAAGGGGCTGTCTGTTTCTGCAAGCAAGAACTCGTCAGGTACCACAGATACTGATGTCCTAACATCTTCTGCCGATGCGTAACTTATATTACCCGCATAAGAGATAAAAAAACCCAGTTCAAGACAGCGTAGGGCTTGTTCTGCATTGCCACTAAAGCAGTGCATAATCCCGTTTCCTGCTGTTCGCTGCAATTTTTCTTTTTTAAGAATCGTAATAATATCATCAAGGGATTCTCGTGCGTGAATAATGATTGGTTTGTTATACGCTTTGGCAAGTTTTATTTGAGCAAGAAATAGCTCCGTCTGTATCTTTTGGGGGGCATACATTCTATACCAATCAAGACCAATTTCTCCCACTCCAACGGCCTGTGGAATTCTTGGCTCCAATTCCTCGATAAGAGTATCTATGGTATAATTTTGAGACTGACAAGGATGCATTCCAACAGCAAGATAAGTAGATGATAATTGACGCGTTAATGCTATTCTATCCTCAAAGTCGCTAGGATCTATGCCTATGTCAAGAATCATTATATCTTGAAAACGTTGTTCTTGAGCAAGTAGGTCCAAAAATTCTGGAACTTCCCTCATAATAAGACTGAGATGACAATGACTATCCGTAATAGGTATAGTCGTTTTTGGAGGAACATAGATTGTCCGAGTTCCTTGTACCTGATTTTTTTGTGTTTCATTCTCTTGCATGTATACTATTATACCTACTACAATATAATACATGAATAAGATAAAATTAGTTGCCCTGGATCTAGATGGTACCATACTCAATGACAAAAACCAAATAAGCAAATATACGATACACGTCTGGAAAAAAGTGCAAGCAAAAGGAATACACATCTTGCCAGTGACGGGAAGACCTCGCAAAGGCATGCTAACGAGTTTTCCACACGATCTTTGCCAATATTCCATAAATATGAATGGGGTACAAATGTTCCAAAATGCTGATTCTGAATCGCAGTTGATTTGGGACAAAAGTATGGGTTGGGACAATTTGAAAAATCTATTGCAAGTAGTCAACAAGGATTTTCCAGACTTACACGTCCAAATATACGCTGACGGAGACGAGTTGTTCATTCTAAGTGAGAACGAGTTCACTGAAGAATATTATTCGCGAGCTGGAATAAAGTTTACTATTGTGGACAGATGGAATCAAATCATGGGTAAAAAGTATCCAAAGATGATGATAATTTCAGAACATGAAAAACTTTTACCACTACAAGAACATTTGACTGTATTTTCTGATTATAATGTTGTATTTAGTGCACCAATGTACTTGGAAGTGTTTTCTAAGAACGCATCAAAAGGGATGGCTTTACGCTTTCTTGGTACAAAGTTGGGAATTGAAACAGATGAAATGCTAGGAGTAGGAGACTCATTTAACGATGTGGCAATGTTAGATGTCTGTGGTACTAGCTATGTGATGTGCAATGCAAATGAGAAAGTAGCACCACACCTTCCAAGAACAAAATTTGACAACAATAACGATGGAGTCGCACACTTAATAGAAGAATTGCTTGATATTTGATATCTTTATAAGTAATTGTATGAAGAACTTGAAATTAATAACACGCATATGGATATTTTAGAAGAAATTATACACAAAATTAGCTATGCTCATCGTACAAAGTGGGATGCGTTTCAAGTTGAACACGTACTTTCCAAAATATTATCTCAACCAAATGATAAAAAGAGAATCCCAATTATCCCTCGTGTGCTAAAGAACGATTATAACAAGACTGAACAGGAACTATTTTTGATTTCAGAAATCAAACAAGCCTCCCCATCTCAAGGAATCATCTCATACGATTTTGATCCCAAAAGAATCGCACTCTCATATTTGGATGCGGGAACCGACGCTATTTCTGTATTAACAGAAGAGCATTATTTTAAGGGTTCACTCGAAGACTTACAAATAGTAAGAAATTTGACAGAAAAAATTCCGATTCTCAGAAAAGATTTCATCATACATCCATATCAGGTATGGGAAGCATATGTATGCGGGGCAGATATGGTATTGCTCATCACTGCTGCACTACAAGATGATATGCTTTGTTATCTCTACGAATACATAGAAGCATACGGTATGACTCCGCTAGTGGAAGTACATAATAAAGAAGAATTAGAGCGGGCTCTCAAAATCAAACCATCTCTCATGGGAATCAATAATAGAAACCTTCGTACATTTGAAGTCGATATATACACAAGCATAGAATTATTACAATACATTCCAAAAGACACTAAGGTGATTTCAGAGTCAGGAATTTTTTCTAGAAAAGACGTAGAGTTAATTGCATCACACGGCGCACATGGACTTCTAGTAGGTCAGTCCATATTAGAATGTGAAAATAAAAAAGAGCAAATTAAAATGCTCAAATTACAACACTAGAGTAAAACAGAATATCAATGAGTATTAAAGTAAAATTTTGTGGATTGAAATGTATTGAAGACTATTTATGTGCAGTAGATTTGGGAGTCGACTACATTGGCTTTGTATGCTACGAAAAATCCACACGTAGCATTAGCCCTCATGCGATTCAGAATATACTCAAAAATGCGAACCTTGACAATGATAAAGTCAAACCAAAGACTGTTGCGTTATTTGTAGACTGGAGTGTAGAGAGAATTCTTGAAGCAATAGAAATCGCTTCTGTTGACATTGCTCAAGTCTATGACGAAGCAGTAATTCCTCATCTCTCTATTCCCCATTGGAATGTAAGACGAATAAATTCAAAAGAGGACATACGAGGTATTGAAAGTGAGGAGTTTTCTGGAGAAATGTTGCTGTTAGATAGTACGGTAAAAAATGCTATGGGTGGAACTGGACTTAGTTTTGATTGGAACTTGTTACGCGAATTGAACGAAAGAATACTCAATATTCCTTACATGGTGGCGGGTGGAATCAATGTAGAAAATATACGAAATTTGTTATTGTATAATCCATACGGAATAGATATTAGTAGTGGAATAGAGCGAGAAAAAGGTGTAAAGGATCATGAACTAATGAAACAAATAATGGATATAATTGGAGAATATAATGATACACATACATGCACAAGATAAATTTTTTGGAGAGTTTGGTGGAGCATATGTCCCCGAAATGCTAGCGCCGGCATTATCCCAGTTGGACGAATACTTTCATACACTAATATCAAAAAAAGATTTCTTGGAGCGCGTGCAGCAATTATTTCAAGATTATATTGGAAGACCATCTCGCTTATACAAGGCAGACAATCTTTCTAGTGAATTACAAGAAAAATATAACGGAGCTAAAGGCCTAAAAATATATCTCAAACTTGAAAGTCACAATCATACGGGTGCCCATAAAATAAACAATGTGATAGGGCAGATTTTATTGGCAGAAGCAATGGGAAAATCTCATATAGTAGCAGAAACAGGCGCAGGTCAACATGGCTTGGCAACAGCATCCGTATGTGCAAAGTTTGGTATGAAGTGCACAATTTTTATGGGAGAAATTGATATGCGCCGTCAATATCCCAATGTATTTGCTATGAAACAAATGGGAGCAGATGTCGTGCCAGTGCTAGAGGGTACCAAAACGCTTAAAGATGCGGTAAACGCTGCTTTAAAATATTGGGTTGAACATGTAAACGATGTACACTATCTGTTAGGGTCGGCACTGGGTCCATACCCATATCCTGAAATTGTACAATTTTTTCAATCTGTAATTGGAGAAGAAACGAAACAGCAAATACTGAAGGCCGAATCTCGTTTGCCCGATACAGTGATGGCATGCGTGGGAGGAGGGTCAAATGCATTGGGAATGTTCTCGGCATTTTTGAATGATGACGTTACACTCATAGGTGTAGAAGCAGGGGGAATTGGATTAGAAACAGGACAGCACGCAACGAGATTTGGAGCACAAAATGCACATATTGGAATAATTCAAGGCTATAAGTCATACTTCTTGCAAAACGATGATGGTCAGTTGTCTGACACCCACTCTATTAGTGCCGGACTTGATTATGCGGGGATCTCACCACAACTCGCAGATTTATACGAAAAACAGCGAATACAATTTTTGGACGCAACAGATGAATCGGCACTACACGGATTTCAATTATTGGCAAGAACCGAAGGTATGATTCCTGCATTGGAAAGTTCCCATGCTCTTGGGAAACTCACTGAGATAGCCCCAAACTTCAAAAAAAACTCAATCATTATATTGAATGTCTCAGGTCGTGGAGACAAAGATTTATTTATAGTAGCACCAAGGATAAATAGAGACGCTTGGGTTGATTTTCTTGATTTTGAACGTTATACACATACCCCAAAAGAAAAATAGCAAGAGAAAATGATGAACACTATAAAAATAATGACCCATGTAGTTGCAGGATATCGTAATCTCTATGAAACCGAGCGCTTGTTAATAAGAATGGAAGATAATAATGTTGACTATATAGAAATCCAAATTCCCTTTACCGATCCAATTGGTGATGGTCCAACAATTACACAAGCCAATCAATACGCACTTGATCACGGTATCAATGTAGAAAAGAGTTTAAACTTTTTTGAAAAAATGAGCCAGAAGATGTCGACCCCTCTGCTCGTAATGACATACGTCAATATTGCCTACCGATATGGATTTGATGATTTTTTTCAACGATTGCAAAATATTGGCGCACAGGGAGCAATTATTCCAGATTTGTCGTATGTAACATCACAAACCGGTAAAGATACGTTACACGCTATGGACGCTGCTGCTAAGTTTAACATCCCTATCGTCCCCGTGATTTCTCCCAATACAAGTAAAGAAAGAATGCAAGATATTGCCACGCAGATGAAGGAAAGAAAAAATAATTTTATGGTGTATTGTACCCAAAGAACTGGTATTACTGGCACGCATCGAGAGGGATCAACAAATGATTACAAACTATTATTTGAATATCTCAATCAAGCACTAAATTGTTTTGACGCAGAAATTGCGGGTGGTTTTGGCATCAAATCTATCGAGCAAGTATCTACATTATCGACGATGTTAGACGTTGTGGTCATCGGAAGTCATATTATGAACCTATACAAAAATACTAATATTAACGAACCCGCCGAATTTGAAAAAGCTCTAATAGATATCGAAAAATTCCTTCAAACTATTATTTTCTGATGTTACTGTTCTAATTTCGCACTCTTGTAAACATCAATGTTAAATTTTCTCCTCAAGCTAGTTGGATTTATGTACCTCACTGCGTGTTTGGAATGTAGTCTATCGTGAATTCCAAAGCACTTCACTACCCCAGCACAACCATTAAGCCCCGGTATATCAAGGCATACTTATTATTTTGAGCCAGTCCAAAGTTAAACGCTTGTTCTGGGGTTTCCATCCACTCAAATTTTTTTTGCCCCAATACATTCTCATATATCCATGCAGGATGCCAGCTCTTTTTAAGGGGCTGCACTAGTTAAGAGATTTTAGGCTATGCTGAAAGAATAACAATGAGAAAATCACGATTCTCACAAGAGACAATAGAACTCATGATCACATTGTTTGTAGCAGGCAGGTCAGCTAGAAGTATCTCTAAACTATGTGAGATAAATCCTAATACTGTACTTGTCATAGTTATGACATTCTTGACTCATCTGACTTAGTGAGCATTGGTTCTTCCATATAGATGAACTCACGATTTCGCTTCAATTATCGTTCCATAGACAGTATGAGAAATATTTTGTACACTTGGATTAAGGAGGCGGTTTAGTCTGATTTTGCTTAACTAGTGCAACCCCCTTACAAAAAACACTACCAAAAACTAGACAAGCTCAAAAAAGAAAAACTACCGAAAGCAATCATAAGTAAGGTGTTGGGGTGCTATTGTATATAATTCCCACGGCGAAGAGACTGATGATAAACACATGCACTCTTTCTTGCTGGACATAGATATACCTATTATACTATTATCATGGCAATCATACGGAAGTGTATACACATCGCATTACTACTGCTGATAGTGTCTTTTGGTACCTCCTTAGTGCTACATTTGTTACCAGGATCTAGTGAGCAAATAAGAGCAGGGTTATCATATAGAGGGGAAGTCAAAATTTCAGAAACGCTTACGGATTTCCTTGCCGATTATGCACTATGGATAATCAATGCACTAAGAGGAAATTTAGGTACGTCAGAATATTCAAAAACCCATGTATTAGACATTATTCTGCCACCTGCTGCTGTAAGTATGTTTATTGCATGTATGAGTATGCTCATAACTATTGTACTTGCAGTACTATGGTGTTGGATGCAAGAATGTATCATGCATAGAACACAAGAAAACAAGAGCTCGTTTGTATATAAGCTAAGCAAAGGGGTTGAATATGTGTTTTTATCATTTATCCCTTTGACCATGGCAATTACCGTACTGAGTATACTAGGAGCCCTGCATATTCCGTTGCTAGAAGGCGGAAGCCTAGTGAAGTTTGGAGTACCTATTTTCGTTTTGGTGCTCATACAGTTTCCACACTATATCCACTCTTTGAATACTTCACTTTCTCAAATATCTCAAAGTACATATATAGAGTTTTCCTATAGTATCGGATTTTCTCACCGATGGGTGTGGTGGCGAGAAATGTTACCAAATGCAATGATGTTTACCCTAACACTGTCTGTAGTACAGCTGAGTTACCTCGTAGGCGGAAGCGTTATTGTAGAAAGAATTTTTATGGTAGCAGGATTGGGAAGCAAACTTGTCGACGCTGTGATGACGAGAGATAAGGCATTGGTGCAAGCAATAGTTGTGCTTGTAGCTCTTCTAGTAGGAATAATTCATACTGTTTTTGAAATGGTCAAAGTAAAGATATACGGAGAATCAAAATGAATTCTACTATATCGAGATCAAAACCCTTTCTATCACTAAAAGATTTTTCCATGCACTATCTCGATAATCTAAACTCAGTTACCGCCCTAAATAAAGTGTGCTTTGAAGTTGGAGCAGGTGAAGTACTCGGGATACTTGGATACTCAGGGTCAGGAAAAAGTAGTCTACTACGTGCAATTCAGTTGTGTGAGAAAAAAGAAGTGTGGAGCAAGCAACGAGTAACATTTGATGGAAGAATTGAGAAAAGTGAATATAGAATCTTTAGCATCATGCAGGATCCCAAAGCAGTGCTTAATCCCCTCAAAACTGTTGCCCAATGTTTTAAGCACCTTGTATACAGCACAGACTCACCCTCCCATGTGCACTTCGACAATGAGAAAATATTATGTCTCCTTGCAACAATGGGCTTAGACAAGGAGTTATCTCAAAGTATTCTACACAAGCACCCGTATCAGCTTTCTGGAGGAATGGCACAAGTAGTAATGCTGGCGATGGTACTTGCAATGCAACCTACACTATTGCTTGCTGATGAATTTAGTTCTTCACTAGATGAAAATAAAGAAAGACGCATTATGGATGGATTACTTGAACAAGTACAAACCCTAATATTTGCAACGCATAGAATACATCTTATCAAAAAATACTGTACGAGGGTTCTATTTTTACACAAAGGCACTGTAATGTTTGATGGGGATGTACATAGCTTTTTTGATAATGACATCCAAGAACTGATGGACTTTGTTAGAAATGTTGATTTAAAGTGAAGCAAATATAACATCTGTCCCCTACCTGTCCCCCATGTCATCTTTTTCTTTCAAAATCTCAATTTCACGTCTGATAAAATGATCAGACGTTTACAAATCAAAATTACTATGGCCTATTCTATATTTACACAAATATTTAATGTATATTGTAGTAATATCCTGAAGCACACCATGTTTAGCGTATTATTATGATATATCTCGCCCGCTGTTATTTTTGAAATTCTTACATATATCGATGATTGTCTAGTAAAAATACTCGTAATATCTACTTGCGCTATCTCTTTACGAGATAATACTTCTCACGGAGTTTCGGTGGAAGATTTTGATATTCTTTTCTTTGTGTGATAGGAGAGAGTATTCGTAGTCTTGGATTATATTTCTGTAATACCCGTACATTATCAATATGCCCCCGCTTTCCTCGAGATGAATCCCGCCATTCTGATGGTACTTTCACGAGCCCCGCTTTGACCGGATTGTTAATGATATATGTTGCTACCATTTCAAAATATTCTTTGCTTGTTACTTCTTTCGCATAATATCTCGATTCAAATACATGTCCTCTACACTCATATTTTCTATTAAAATATCTTGCATAAACCATACACACTCGATGCATCATATTTGAAAGACTATCTTTCTCTTGAGGAGTAACCAACATATGAAAATGATTTTCCATTACTACGTATTCGTGTATGATTACCTTACATTCATTTGAATGTTTTCTCAATAGTTCACAAAAAAAGTAAAAATCCATATCATCCCTGAAAAGTTTTAATCCTAATATTCTTCGATTAAATATATGATAGGTATGACCTTCCGTGTTTCCTCGAGCTTGTCTTGCCATAACGACCTCCTAGTGTTTGTAATATGTAGAGTGATATAACCATATCGTTCTCCTTCACCTGTATATACATGAAAACCATGAATAATAATTCATATTTTTGTGAGAAAATATTATTTTTTAAATATTTACGATGATTGGCAGAATTTCTCCTGTCCCTTACCTGTCCCCCCCACTCCACACACACCATCCCCTAAGCAATGCATTTAAAAGTTGAAAATGTTATCATAAAAACGGTTTAACCTATATAGCTACAGCAATGTATATCATGCAACACCTATGAACAAAACATTTAATTTCTTCGACTACTACAAACTCTCCCATGCTTCCCACAACAAAAATCACTCTGTTCTATCCATACACAATGTAAAATTTTCTTGGAATACAAAATTAAAAAAAATTCAAACTCAGCCCATACTAAATAACATCAACCTGCAACTCTCCTCGTCCGAATTAGTCAGCATATTTGGAAATACAGGGAGCGGTAAGTCAACACTCGCACAAATATTGACAGGTCGAGTACGCCCACAAGAAGGAAAAGTATACATTAATAACGGAGAAGACAGCCACGAAATTTCATATAACTATTCAAACGCCGCAATGATACAGCGAGCTTCATTACAGCTGATGCCACAAATTGCTGGATTATCGTTCCATCCCATGCTAACACTTCACGAATCTCTGCTCGATTCGTACAAAGTGTTTGCTCACAAAATTTCGAACATTAGCACTCGTATCAACAATTATACTCCCGCTGAAAAACCTCAACACGAACACATACACACCTTTCTATCGTGCATAAAGTTTTTATGCCAAGAACTTTCACTTCCTCAAGAATTATTAAGGCGTACACCCAACCAAATATCGGGGGGGCAGCTTCAACGCGTGGCGTATATTCGTGCACTCCTAGTATTCCCCGACGTTCTTATTCTTGATGAACCAGTAAGCCACCTCGATGTAAAGATACGACTGGCCAATCTAGAGATGATACAACGAATACGATCACAGACCAATATCACAACAGTGCTTATTTCTCACTTGCCCGAAGTACACCATTATTTTGCACAATTTCCTTATTGTACTCAATACATATTAGAAAAGGGAAAACTGACAAAAAACTAATACCATAAGTACTCTATATCTGATATAATTGCAAATAGCTATGGTGACATTATCAGAACTATCAACTAGATATAAATACTGGAAATATTTTTTTGAGCTTTCAGAAATTCCACGCCCTTCTCGCCATGAGGAAAAAGTCTGTTCATGGATAATTTCCTACGCCAAGCGTTGGAACCTCACATACAAGCAAGATAATTTTGGAAATATTACGGTACAAGTTCCAGCAAATAACAAAGAACTTACAACTTTGCCACTGGTTGCTTTACAAGGACACCTCGATATGGTCTGCGAGAAAGATGAGGATGTTGAGCACGATTTTATGAACGATCCGCTCAAATTACAAATCAGCAAGGACGGTGTTTGGGTCACCGCTACAGGTACGACACTCGGGGCAGATAATGGAATTGCAACTGCCTACCAAGTGGCTCTGATGGACCCCGAATGCGAGATTTTCCATGGTCCCCTTGAGATTATCTTTACTTTGGACGAAGAAACTGGACTCAATGGAGCTGCCAACTTGGGACAAGGTATGGTCACTGCAAGTTACATGATTAACATTGATAACTCGCAAGAAGGTATGTGTTGTATTGGTTGTGCTGGAGGAAAAGATTATATCGCAGAAGTCCCTATCATACGACAAGCCATTCCCAACGATACCGCTCCATACCTACTAAGAATACAAGGGCTTGCTGGTGGACACAGTGGCTCAGAAATTCACGATGGTCGTGCTTCATCCATCAAAATGATAGAGAGAGTATTGAGCGAAATCATTGTAGCAGTTTGTAACAGTGAACCAAAAAATGATATATGGATTGCAAAAATAGAAGCAGGAGACAAAAGAAATGCCATTCCTCGTTCTGCCAAAGCTACCGTATATGTTCATCCATCCAAAGTTAAAACGATACAATCCTTGCTCATAAATATGCAACAATTAATACGCACTGAACTCATCGATATCGATAAAAGTGTAGAATTCTCTTTCACCTCTAGTAATGAACACCAAGATGAACTAGTACTAACTAATGTATCGAGAGATCATATCCTAAAACTACTTCGACTCAATCCACATGGAGTATTTCAAAAACGCTCATTGAACTCTTCGGGCTCCACAATTTCAACCAATCTTGCGGCTGTACATACATTTAACGATTATATTCAATTTACAAACAACAGCCGATTTTCTAACTCTTACGGTAGCTCCTATATGTTACGCCAGTTGAATTCAGTATTCAGTGACAGTAATGCAAAAATTTACTCAGAAAACCAATATCAAGCGTGGGAACGCGTGGAGAATTCTTCGCTAGAACAATTATTCTCCAAGGAATACAAAGCACACAATAGCACTCCAACCTATGTGGATATCATACATGGAGGCATTGAATGCGGAATTATTCGCTCGTTGCAATCGCATCCCCTCGATGTTATTTCTATAGGACCAGCAATTGAATCGTTACACGCCCCCACCGAACGTTTGCATATAATTTCCAGTGATAATATGTGGATAGTCATTTCCAATATGTTAAAGCATGCAAGTGAATTACCATGAATACTGAAACAAATACCAACTCAAAAACACTCAAAGTGTTATTCGTATGCACAGGAAACATCTGCAGAAGTCCACTCGCTCATAGATTATTTGAAAAAATCGTAGCCGAGCACAATATGGCAAACAATTTTGAAGTAGATTCTTGCGGAGTGGGAGCATGGCACGAAGGACAAAATGCCGATTCAAGAATGCGACATACTGCAAAGCAGCACGGTTGGAAATTAGAAAAATATGCTCGTGGTATAAGAAGGCACGACCTAGAAAACTTTGATTATCTTATAGGGATGGATACTGGGCATATTCACTACATGAAGTCTCAAATGAGAAATAACTCCTCCAATCAAAAACTATTTTTGATGCGCGATTTCGATACCGATATACAAGACGGAAAGGACGTTCCCGATCCTTACTATGATGGACAAAATGGCTTTGAAAACGTTTATACTATGATAGATAGATCTTGCCGATTACTCTATGAACATATAGTGTCTGAACACCACTTAGTATGATTACTCTCTTGCTAACGACTTGCAAATAAGTTCATACGTTTTTTTGTGTCCATAAAGATCGTTGTCGCAAAGAACTATGATACGTATCAAGAAAGATATTATATTTCGTATGTGTAACTCCCGCCTGTTTCAAAATTCTGCCTCGAAGCAGATCACAACTTTGTTGAACTACAGAAATTTCTGTTTCATTGCTCGTTATGGCAAGTATTACACGCAAACTGGAAAGTAATGGAACAGCTGTCTTTGGCATAAATTCTTCGCCCTTATATCGAAAGGCAACACCAGGGGCAAATACCCTTTGAAGCCACCCAACGAGAAGTGCTGGTGGCATACCCCACCAGTCAGGAAAAAATAATACAAGCGTGGTAGAAGACTGGACAATGGCCTGATGTTCAATACACAACGTATCAAAACTAGCTCTCCTTCTCACCTCTTCGAGCGTAAGTAAAGGAGAAAAATTCGTCGTATCCAAATGGCAAAAATGAACATTGACCATACCTATTTTCTCATGAAATGATGATTGATAAAACATATTGCATATATCATTTGCACTTCCTACACACAAGGAATCAGTGTTTGGATTGCAAGCCAAAAGAAATATATTGTTTGTTACCACATTAACATTATACTACGTTAGGAGAACTAAATTTTATAAGTATGTATTTTAAAAAACGAGTATAATATAAACCATGGCGAATAACAATTTACAAACTACTGACGAAGAAATCAGCAATATCATAGCTGAAGAAAATACACGACAACACTGCAAATTAGAGATGATTGCAAGTGAAAATTTTGTGAGCAAAGCTGTTATGGAAGCAATGGGGAGTGTTCTCACCAACAAATACGCCGAAGGGTATCCTGGCAAGCGATATTATGGTGGGTGTGAAGTTGTAGACAAAGCAGAAGAACTTGCTATAGAAAGAGCCAAGCAGCTATTTGGGGCGGAGTATGCAAATGTCCAGCCGCATAGTGGAAGTAGTGCCAATATGGCGGTATATATGGGATTTCTCAAACCAGGCGATAAGATTGTTGGTATGGATCTTTCTCAAGGTGGGCATTTGACACACGGATCACCGATAAATTTTTCTGGTATCCAGTACGATGTTGCCTCGTATGGATTAGACAAAGAAACAGAATTAATCAATTACGATTCGATAGAAAAAATAGTCGCAGAACATAAGCCAAAACTATTAATCGCAGGAGCATCTTCATACCCACGAGTAATAGATTTTGAAAAATTTGCAGAAATTGCCAAACTTCACAATGCTATGCTCATGGTTGATATGGCACACATAGCTGGCCTCGTCGCTGCAGGAGAACATCCTTCACCCATACAACATGCAGATGTAGTGACTACGACCACTCACAAAACACTACGAGGACCGCGAGGGGGGATGGTTCTTGTTGGTAAGAATAAAGAAAATTTCTTTGGTATCACAACGGCAAAAGGAAAAACTAGAACTTATTCAGCCATCCTCAACTCAATGATATTCCCAGGTATTCAAGGTGGCCCCCTCATGCACGTCATTGCCGCCAAAGCAGTAGCGTTCAAAGAATGTTTTCAAGATGATTTTAAGGAATATCAAAAACAAATAAAGAAAAACGCAAAAGCCTTAGCTAAAACTCTTGAAGATGGTGGTGTACGTATCATAAGTGGTGGTACCGACAATCACATAATACTTGTAGATTTGCGTCCTCTTGGAATCACAGGAAAAAATGCCGAATTATATCTCGATCTCGCAAATATCTCCACCAACAAAAATGCAATACCTTTTGACCCCGAACCACCTACTATTACATCAGGTATACGGCTAGGAACTGCGACTTTAACTTCAAGAGGCATGGTAGAATCTGATATGACATTCGTTGCAGATGCAATTATTCAAACATTAAAGAGCAATGGGGACGAAAGTATAATCAAAAAAATTGCTAATGATGTTGTTGAATTTACCGATAACTTTGTAGTGAGAGTGTAATTTATATGCTTATTGATATAAAATATTATAGGATACAACAAATATGGCTGAAGTAATTAGTGTAGCAAAATTTAGTAGTGGAGCGTGTATATCTGTAGAAGGTGAACGATCAGACGGGTATTTCTTTATTATCCAATCTGGAGAAGTATTCCTAAAACGTAATCGAGCTACTTCAGAAATTGCAAAAAAATTGCTTGGTGAAGGAGATTTTTTTGCAGTCGAATCTGCATTGACTGGACATTCACGAATTTTTACAGCAATCGCAAAAACAGACTGCAGCATCCTCGTAATCCATAAAGACGGTTTTGGCGCTATTATTCAAAAGAAACCATCATTAGTTCAAAAAATTATTCTTCAATTCTCTCAAAAAATGAGACAGTTGGACGACGTGCTCGCTCGCCTATCGTTGCGTAGCCATGGATTATTGATGGGAAATGAAGGAGTGAACGAAGAAATCCTCATTCGTATTGGCGATTACTATAACAAAATTGAATCTTTTCAGGCAGCAGCCCTTGCATACCATCACTATATAGCACAATATCCCGATAAATCGCACGTTTCAGCTATTCAGGAAAAACTTGATGCAATCATAAAAACGCAAGGTGAGAGCATCAAAGCTATCATTGATGCAGATTCATCGACTACCACTATTGAAAGAGCAGCCAACACTATGATTTTTTGTGAAGGCATGGTCGGAAAAAAAATGTATTTTATACAATCGGGATCTGTCAAGATTTGCAAAGTTGCAAAAAATTCGGAAATCACATTAGCAGTATTGGAAAAAGGTGATC
This sequence comes from Gari tellinella, assembly GCA_922989275.2. Lineage (NCBI taxonomy): Eukaryota > Metazoa > Mollusca > Bivalvia > Cardiida > Psammobiidae > Gari > Gari tellinella. The sequence continues at coordinate 30,017 of CAKLPP020000042.1, forward strand.
TCTTTGGAGAAATGTCTCTGATAGAAGATAAACCCAGATCAGCAAACGCAATGGCGGTCACAGACTGTTCACTATTAGTAATCAGCAATGAAAACTTTCCAATCATGGTAAAACGACAACCAAACCTCATTACAAGATTGACCACTATCCTATCAGATAGAATATGGTTTGTATACAGACAAATTGCTGTAGTTGTGATGCCTCAAGGAGATCCACGTATCTTCGACGCATTATTAATGTTCATCGAAAGAAAGAAACTTGAAAACGCTCCGAACGAACAAGAGATGGTTCTCGATATAAGTCCAAAAGAATTAGTCAAATATATTGGCATGAATGAAAAACAGACCAACGAACATCTAAAGACATACGTCAAAGATAATATTATACGAGTAACGGAACAAAATATTGTAATACGCAACTTACAGTATATCAAAAATCGAGTGGTATACTTCAAGGGCATATTAGAGGAAAACAAAAGCGGCAAAAAAAGTAATTAAGTGTTCTTCTGCTCAAGCAGAACGCTCATCAACTTTGTACGCTACCTTTAATAATTTCTTTTGCTTGTTCCAGTGTCATATTTTTTACGGTTTCTTCGTTTTTAAAATCCTCAGGTAATCTAATATTTTTACTTCCTAGCTTAATATAATACCCATATGGACCATTATTTATAACAAGTTTTTTCTTGTTAAATTCTCCAAGATCTTTTACCACCGATGATCTTCTTCTTCGAGTACTAGGTGTCTCTTTGAATAACTCCAGTGCTCTGTCTAAACCAATTTCATATACGTCATCTCCTTGTTTTAGAGAGCGTGTTTCTGTACCACATTTGAGGTATGCTCCAAATCTTCCAATACTAGCGATAACATCTTCCTTTAACTCTGGATGCTGACCAAGATTTCGAGGTACGCTCAATAGCTTTAAGGAAGTTTCTAAATCTATGTTACTCGGATTGATGTGCTTAGGAACGCTGGCACGTTTTGGTTTTGGTTCTTCTTCTGTAATCTCACCAAGTTGCACATAAGGTCCATATCTCCCTGTAAGACAATATACCTTTTCTCCAGTTTCTTGATCAGTCCCTATGGGCTCAGGGCCTCGACGTTTTATTTCTGCTAGATGCAAAATATAATCTGCGTGAAGGTCAGAAGGGCTACAGTCCATAGGAATTGAAAAATTTTCTTTTTCTTCTTTGTCATTGATAATGATAAAAGGACCATACCTCCCTACCCGTATCTCATACTTTTCATCAAGTTCAGGCATGATAATACGTTGAGATTCATTGACGTCTATATCAGCACCATATTCTACCTTTTTTTGAAGCCCAATATCTTCCTCATTCCCAAAATAAAAATTTCTCAGATATTGCTTGGAATCACAGGATCCAACCGATATTTTATCTAATGTATCTTCCATATATGATGTAAAATCATACATCATATATTCTGGGAAATTTTTTTCGAGAAACTGAATTACCGCAAATCCAGTAAGCGTCGGTATGAGGGCTTGATCGGCACGACGAACATAATCTCTATCTAAGAGTGTATTGATAATACTCGCATACGTCGACGGCCTCCCTATACCAAGTACTTCTAATTTTTTGACTATGGACGCATCATTATATCGACTAGGTGGTTTTGTTTCATGAGGATCAATAACAAGGTTGGAAGACAGAAATTGCATTTGAGTGGTAATTCCACTAGGAAGAAGTTTATCGTCAACCTTCGAATACGTATAAAACGAGAGGTAGCCCGGAAACGTTAATACCGAACCATTTGCGGTAAATACGCCTGTATTGCCTTCATTGTCTTGAACAGTAAAGATGATTGTAGTACTTTCTTTTGTAGCAGGATTCATTTGAGATGCTATCGTTCGTTGCCATATAAGCGTATACAAGGACTTTTCTCTACTCCCTAATGTTATTTGCTCGGGATGCACAAAAGATGCTCCTGCAGGACGAATTGCTTCGTGGGCTTCCTGCGCTCCCTTGCTCTTTTTCTTTCCATAAAATCTAGGAGTTTCGGGCAAATATTTCTTGGAAAAGTTTGTCGCAATATAATCTCGTGCAGCATTCATTGCTTGTCCTGATAGTGCATAGGAATCAGTCCTCATATAAGAGATAAATCCATTTTCGTACAATGTTTGTGCAGCACGCATAGTTTCTCGAGCTGTGAGCTTTAGACGCCTATTTGCCTCTTGTTGTAGTGTAGACGTGATGAATGGAGCTGGTGGATTTATTTTTTGTGGGGTTTGATCAATTTCAGTTACAGAAAATTTCTTTTCTTTGATGCTATCAATAATCTTCTGAGAGACAGTGTCGTCGAGTTGTAATACGTCCTTAGCGAGTGAGCCGTCATTATTAAAATCAGCACCAGAAGCTATCCGCTTGTCGTTCCATTTTGAAAGTTTAATATTAAACTTCTCATCATTATGAGAAATCTCTGCAAAGACATCATTATAGATGGCTTTTTTGAACAAGTATCGCTCTCGTTCTCGTTCTACAATGAGCCGAAGTCCAGGAGATTGAACCCTCCCTGCCGATAGTTTGTAAGTGATTTTTTTCCATATTAATTCAGAAAGTTTATATCCAAATAATCTATCAAGCATACGTCTCGTTTCTTGAGCACGGACCAAGTGTTCATCGATATCTCTATAATTATTTAGCGATTCTAGAATCGCCTCTTTCGTAATTTCGTGAAATACTATTCGTTTGACAGGTATTGATGGTTTTAACATTTCTTTGAGGTGCCATGCAATACTTTCGCCTTCCCTATCTTCGTCCGTAGCGAGAATCAAAGAATCTGCTTCTTTGAGTTTTTGCTTGATTTCCGACATGATTTTGCTTTTTCCCTTTATATTTATAAATAAGGGTGCAAAATCTTCGTCGACATTAATACCCAAGCGTGCCCACGCTTCATCCTTAAACCTAGCCGGTATATCTTTAGCACTTTGAGGTAAATCACGAACATGTCCAATGCTTGCCACTACTTGATATTCTTTTGGAAGAAATCTGGATATTGTCTTTGCTTTTGTAGGAGATTCTACTATTAAAAGGTGCTTGCTCATATCATCTATAATATGAAATATTGATATATCATTGCAACCCCCCTGTTTTTTCCATAACAGTATATATAGCGGTATATAGTACTATAATATTGATATGAATATAGACCATTCCCTACCACGTTGCCCATGGAGCACTACCGACGAATTACTTATTTCCTATCACGATGAAGAATGGGGAACACCTGTACACGACGATAGGACATTATTTGAATTTCTATGTTTGGAAGCCGCCCAGGCAGGACTCTCGTGGCTCACTGTACTAAAAAAACGCGAAGCGTACAGAAGTGTATATTTCAACTTTGATATAGAGAAAGTCGCAAGTATGACTGACGACGCATTGGAATTGCTGCGAAACGATGCTAGTATTATTCGCAATAGATTGAAGATCTACGCATTTCGTACCAATGCACAAGCAACTCTAGAAATTTGCAAAGTACATGGGAATTTTAATAAGTGTATATGGAGTTTTATAAACGATGCTCCAGACAATGACAATGAAGAACGCAAAAAGCGTGACTATGTGACCAGTCCTGCAAGCGATCTCATGTCAAAAAATCTAAAGAAACTTGGCTTCACCTTTGTCGGTTCTACCATTTGCTACGCGTTCATGCAAGCAGTGGGGATGTACAATGACCACAATGACGATTGTGCATTCAGAAATCGCTAATTCTCCATGTCCAATTTTGTGTATAAGTGAAAAGCATTTCCATACAGCGAAATCAAATATTCAGTAATAACATAAAGCGGTATAGAATCAATTACTTGCTTTATATCTTTGTTTCTATGAGAAGCAAAATTCCTTGAAAACAACGTATCGTCTTGAAAAAACTTGAGGTTTTTGGGAGCAGCCCCCCCAGCAAGAAACAACCCATGCGTAGGTAAAGTTGCAAGCGCAACCTGTCGGGCACAACGAGCGTAGAGAATAACCCAAAATTGGAGTATCTCAATACAAGTTGTGTTGTCGCTGTGAGCGGATTTACTTATGAGTGCAGGTCTGTCATAATCACTACAAACACTAAATGTAGAAACAAGAAATTCTCTCTCCTTCTCGCTAATAATGTCTTTTGAATATTCTTCAGCACAAAAAAACGAGTAAATATTATTGATACCTCTACTCGCACTAATGGCATCCTCCCAAGAAAACGCAGGTCTTTTGGCATCGGAATTGTGAGTATGAGAAAGAAACTGTGCATAGGCGACCTCGTACGGATTTTCAAAATCAGGTGCAAATTCTAACCAGCCTGCTTCGCTAGGTATTATGGTGGGGGGAGAACGCCCATGTATGCTAGATTTGATGGTAGCACATCCCAGTCCAGTTCCTGCACCGATTACAAGCTTTGTAGTATATTGCGATGACGTCGTTTGAGAGCTGGGCGACCCAGAAAGATGACTGATTCTATCATCGTTATCCCCAAAAGTCATAAGACTATACACGAGTGCGGAATAGTCATTGATCAAGAATACTTTGGAACCTAGCATCTTTTCCAGTTCCCGTGCATCTAGTTTCCAAGATGACGGTAAATTTGTAGGTTGACAAGTAACACCGTCCGTCGGACCACAGGCACTAACATTGAGAGGCGGAGTATAATCAAGTGAATACTTGCGCCTTGTATACTGCAAGAAATCTTGTAAAATACTAATGAGATTAGAATGTTCTTGAGATTTGTGGGCTTGCATCTCAATGAGTGTAAACTCTGGCTTTTTTTTCTCAGCAAAGACTACTTTCATCAAGCCAACGCTGACGTTGGTGCCCCCAATATCTATGGTTAAATAGTATTTCATATACCCCCATTATATACCTTATCAACGTGTCTTGGAAGATAATGATGCTGTTATTACTGACGTCAAAATCCAATACGACAAAAAATAAAGAAAATGAGCCCCACAACGCGCAGTGTAGCACAAAATAAAAACCACATCTAAAAAATATTAACATCTTCATTTATCGGCACCTCTAAAAACGATCTATGAGGCAAGTAGAGGTTCCCTTGGAAAATACAAATCGTTCTGCCCAATTCCCCCACTATTGACGGTAGCAAGATTACTTACAATGATTTATCATGGTACTATGGGTGTAAAAATACCTTTTGGCATACTCGCGAGCATAATATTGTCTATGTTTATCGTCTCATACGAAGGATACTCTGGAGGAAATTCAGAACCTATAAATACTCCAAAAGTAAAAATTGGAGTTTCTTTACCCAACCAACGAACTCGAAAGTGGGTACAGGATAAAATAGCGTTGCAACAGTATGCAGATACTCACGATATCAATTTGGAACTGAGATTTTCTGACGACGATAAATACTTGCAAGCGCATCAAATACAGCAAATGATGAGCAACGGCGTTGATATCTTGATAATTGCAGCTCTCGATAGCCAAGAAATAGTAGATGTACTGGAGATTGCCAAAATATACGATGTGATAGTAGTACTCTATAACGCTCTCATCCATAATACCGACGCTATAGATTTATTTGTTACCATGAATATATCTCAACCTCAATCGAGTCTTGCTGACTATACAAGCAAAAAAAATAATACCAGTCAATATATTGACATCGATATGTTACAACAGGTAATAGATGGAACTATAGAGTACACGTACTTTTTTGATACCCGCATAATCGCCATAACTGCCCTACAGGAAGCGTTACGCATAAAAAAAGCAACTAATAGCCCTACTGATGAGGACAGCGATGACAATAGATACACTGAACTGTACAATGGAAAAATTTATGTCCCATCCTTGTATGTATCTCCAACAATAATTACTCAACAAAATTATGAAGAAATTCTGTTTGAAAGTAAGGTTCTTTCGGTTAATGTATTGAATCAAGAAAAGTAGAAAAAAATTATGTGCACCGTAAATGCAGCAATATACAATAAAAACTCAACGAATTTACAACAAAAATAATGCAGAAATAAAAAAATAGTTGACAAGTTACACAAAAAATGTTAATCTGTAGGCATAGGGTAGAAATCCTTCATATGAAATTTTTTATGAACACTAATTATGACGTGATAATAGTTGGATCTGGAATGGGTGGAGCTGCCTTTCTATCGCAGATTGCAGATACTGGTGCTCGTATTCTTATGTTAGAACGGGGTGATTCCTTACCGTCAGAACCCCAAAATTGGAACGCAGAAGAAATGTTTCAAAAAAAACAGTATGCGTGTAATGAAAAATTTCTCGATAAAAATAACAATCAATTCATTCCCCGTATGTACTATCGCGTTGGGGGCAACAGCAAAGTGTTTGGAGCGTCCGCATTTCGTTTTAGAGAAGTAGATTTTGAAGAAACAGTATTTTCCAACGGAGTGAGTCGTGCATGGCCAATCTGCTATGACGATTTACAACCATACTACGATATCGCCGAAGAATATATGCACGTATGTGGAAAAAAAGGTACAGACCCATGCGAGCCTCCGCGTAATGAATACTTATATAGCCAATATGAGCACGAGGAATATATCGCAAATCTCTGCAATAAATTTAGCTCGGTTGGACTGTCTCCTTTTTACCTTCCTGTCGCAATCAATCAGGAAAAATGCAGAAAAGGAAGTGCTTGTGACGGCTATCCTTGTAGGATCAAGGCAAAACACGACGCCGAAGTAAGTTTCATTCTCCCCTTGTTAAAACAACATAAAAATATTACCTTATTGAAAAATGCTTATGTACACAAACTCCAACTCGATGAAAACAAAGACAGCATTTCTGGCGTGGTAATCGAACACACAAACGAAAAAGGCATAGTAGAAAAACAAATACTCACTGCTCGATACGTAATTGTCGCTGCGGGAGCAATAAATTCTGCCTTGTTACTTTTACGTTCGAAATGTGATCGTTTTCCCAACGGTCTCGCCAATAGTAGTGAAGCTGTCGGTAAGCATTACATGACGCATATTAACTCCGTAGTCATCGCAGTTGACCAAAAAAAGCAGAATAACACTCGATTTCAAAAAACTATGGCAATCAATGATTTTTATCTCGTCAATGCCCAAGGTGGAAGTCGACTAGGAAGCATACAAACACGTGGAAAAATCTTGCCAGAAAATCTCGCATCCCACCGTAACCCGATGTTGAGACTACTCCGAAATTACATTAGCAAACACAGTGTCGAATTTTGGATTATGACTGAGGATTACGCACTAGAAAGTAATCGCGTGTACTATGACGAAGAAGGAAGAGTTCATTTGGATCAAGAATACAACAATATAAGCACACATACTCATCTCGTCAAAACACTCAAAAAAACACTCAAAAGCATTGGATACAAATGGGTATATTCTGATCTGAGAACCGAGCGAGCAGTACAGCATCAATGCGGTACCATACGTTTTGGAAATAATCCCTCAGAAGACCCTCTTGATATGTGGTGTAAATCTTACGATATTGATAACCTCTATGTAGTAGACGCGAGTGTATTTCCGTCTTCGGCGGCATTAAATCCAGCACTCACAATAGCAGCAAATGCAATGCGTGTCGGTGCCCACCTAAAACAAAAAATGAAGGAGAATGTTTTATGAAAGAAAGAATTGGAATTGGAATAATGGGTTATGGGAGCATAGCAAAAGTACATACACTGTGCTATAAAGAGTTAGAAATGCTGTATCCCAACAAACTCCCAAAAATAGAATTGGTAGGAGTTTGTACAAGCAATTCAACATCCGCAGAAAAGGCAAAAATAAACGGTGGTTTTTTACGTAGCTACAATTCTATTGATGCAATGCTAGCCGACCCCGACATTGACGTTATCGATTGTGCACTGCCAAACTATATGCGCGTAGAAGCAATTTCAAAAACAATCGTCGCTGGAAAGCACATATATTGCGAAAAACCCCTCGCCAATAATTTTGCAGAAGCTGAACAACTACACGAACTTATAACATCTGCTGAGCAATCGGGCAAGAAAATTAAGTTCGGCATGACCTTCAACTTTCGTTTTGTACCAGCAATACAAAGAGCAAAGGAATTGATAGCAGAGGGAAAATTGGGTGAAATATATCACTTCAATGCAAAGTACTATCATACGGGATACCAAGACCCAAGCCGTCCTTTGACATGGAGACTATCGCAAGAAAAATCAGGCGGCGGAGCATTGGTAGATATGGGAGCCCATATTATTGATCTCATTCGATTTCTTGTTGGAGAATATCAAGAAGTAAGCGCCCGTACCAAAACTTGGATTACACAGCGCCCTTTGGTAAAAGGTGGCAACGAATTTGGTACTGTCGATGTAGACGACGCCGCGTGGTTACACGTAACAATGGAAAATGGCGCTATAGGAGTACTAGAAACATCTCGATTTGCTACTGGCACCCTTGATGATTTGGTATTAGAAATTTATGGAAGCAAGGGTGGAATTCATTTTAATCTTATGGATGCAAATTGGCTCTACTATTTTGATCAAGAAAAACCAGCGGGACCACGAGGAGGGGAACGCGGTTGGACACGAATAGAGACAGTACAACATTACCCCAATGCCACCACTCCCCCCGCACGATCAATATTAGGATGGACAAGAACACATGCAGAAAACCAATATAAATTTCTTGAATCTATAGTACTCGATAGCGATGTTGACCCTTCCTTTCGCGATGGAATGGAAGTACAACGAATACTAGAAGCGGCGTACAAATCTGCACAAGAAAATGGAAGCTCAATTCCTATCGAAAAGCAAAAATTGGCATAATGACGTGTTCAGAGAATAGTTGAGGAGAAGCAAGTGGCAAAAGAGCTTATACTACCAAAATTAGGAAATTCAGTCGAAGAATGTCTTATCAAAACATGGGTAAAGAACCTTGGCGATAAGGTCAAGGTTGACGATACACTATGCGAAGTAGAAACCGACAAGGCAACCATGGATGTACTCTCTACAGAAAACGGAGTTTTATTGCATAGATTTTTTGAAGAAGATGAGATTGTCAAAATACTCCAGCCCCTTGCCATTGTAGGAAAGGCAAAAGAAAATATTACCGACCTCATATCCCGCCTCTCTGCCACCAAAGCTGCCGAATCCCCAGCACAACAAGGAAACGTACAAACTTCCGATAACAACGCTACAACTACCAATAACTCAGTAGAAACGCCCATAGCACCACAGCCTGCATTATCACAAGCTGTTCTAGCACAGACAGCTACCCACTCTACCCTTGCCAGCAATGCGAAAACTCATAATACAAGAAGTGCTTCTCCAAGGGCAAAGCGTTACCTTGCACAACATGGAATATCCATTGAGCAGTTCCTGAGACATTTTCCCGTCGATCACTTGTTCCCCAATAAGAATTTTTTGGAAGAGCGCGATATCAAAAGTAAGCTATCGAAAATGAATATAAGCCCTTTGGCACTTCAAAAATTGATTGCAGAAGATAGAATACTAATACACGAAAATGGCTCGGGCAGCGATGGGAAAATACTTGAACGTGATATAGAATTACAGCAAAAAGTATCCAATTATCAGACAGACCATACCCCATCTAATATCACGTCAAATACACTGTTTGGGGCATCAGGGTACGAGAACAAGCACGTAGATACACGTACACCGCTCACAAATATCAGAAAAATCATAGCAGACAGAATGCTTACATCCTTACAGTCAAGTGCTCAGTTGACACTGACCATCCAAAGTAGTGCAGTGGCACTCAAAAAAACCCGTCAACAATATAAACAAGAAGGAAAATCCATTACTATTAACGATATAATACTGTTCTGTGTATCACGAGTACTCAACGAGTACCGATGGGCAAACTCAATATTAGTTGGAAATGAAATTATTTCTTTCAAACAGATTAATGTAGGAGTTGCAGTACAAACCGAAAGAGGACTTTTCGTACCAATAATCAAAGACATTGCTTCAAAATCAGTAGAGGAAATTTCAGTCGAAAGTAAAGAACTCGCACACATGTGTAAGGAAGGAAAAATATCCCATGAACAAATGCAAGGAGGAACCTTTACCACCACCAACGTAGGATCGTGGGGGATACAATTCTTTACCCCCATATTGAACGTTCCTCAGACTGGGATTTTAGGCATTGGGGGTATTGATGTCAGGGCCGTTGAAAGTTCTGATGACAGGTATGGGTTTGAACCCTGCATAAATTTATCACTCACATTCGATCATAGAGCATACGATGGTGTGGACGCTGCAATCTTATTGAGAGCATTTGCCGATTCCATAGCAAATATCAATACATAACAATAAATAATTTGGAGAGAAATATGGCAAAACAATTACCCATAAAATTTGACGAAATACACAAGCAGGACGAAATACATTCAGTTTCCATTCCCATGAATGCCTACAAGGATGATTTCCAGAAGGAACTCTCTAAGTACGGCAAGAAAAAGCTAGTGCAAGTATTGCACGATATGATGGTAATCCGAGAATTTGAAACGGCCTTAGACAGCATAAAAAAGATAGGAGAATATCAGGGAGTAGCATACCAGCACTTAGGTCCCGCACACCTTTCCATAGGACAGGAATCTGCAGCTGTCGGACAAAGCTTGCTACTAGAAAAACATGACTTTATATTTGGCTCCCACCGAAGTCACGGCGAAATTATAGCAAAATCTTTTTCTGCTATTTCTCAACTTGATGACGATGAATTACAGAAAATCATGGAATCATACAATCAAGGTCATATGTTACGAATTATAGAACAACACCACAAGGGACAGAACATCAAAGATATAGCGAACAATGTAATACTTTATGGATTGATGTCAGAAATTTTTGCGAGAGGCAATGGCATCAATAAGGGACTCGGTGGTTCCATGCACGCATTTTTTATTCCCTTTGGAAGCATGCCGAATAACGCCATAGTGGGTGGGAGTGCCGACATAGCGTTGGGATCTGCACTATACAAAAAAGTTAACAGAAAGCCCGGCGTAGTCATTGGAAATATAGGAGACGCCGCGATGGGCTGTGGCCCCGTCTGGGAAGCCCTGATATTTTCTAGCATGGATCAATACCATACGCTATGGAAAGATAATCCAGGAGCCCCTCCTTATATGCTCAACATATTTAACAATTTTTACGGCATGGGTGGACAACCAGTGGGAGAAACTATGGGCATGGGCTACACTGCAAGATTGGCAACAGGACTCAACAAATTTGGAATGCACGCCGAGAGAGTTGATGGATTCAACCCTCTGGCAGTCGCCGATGCTGTCGAAAGAAAGAAAGAAATCTTACTGAAAGGCAAAGGCCCCGTACTCTTGGATACCATTACTTATAGAATTTCGGGACATTCACCTTCGGATGCATCATCCTACCGCACAAAAGAGGAAATAGAAGATTTTATTCAACACGATGTAATCAAATCATACAAAGAAAAACTAATCACCCATAAGCTACTTACAGAGGAAGAAGTCAATACCATACAAGAAACCATTCAAGCAAAGATTATTCGTACATTTGAAATTGCCATTGACACAAGTATTACCCCATATGTAAAAGAAACAGTCATAGAACCAATTATGTTTTCTAATACTCAACGTAAACAAGAAACAGAGACTCCCTCAGAAGTGCTATTGCCCTACGAGGAAAATCCTCGTGTCCAACAGCTAGCAACAAAAAAACGCTACGCTTTTGACGAGCAAGGAAAGATGATTTTGGCAATGAAGCAATACACCCTACGAGATGCTATTTTTGAAGCAGTAATCTACAATGTTTATCACAATCCATCGCTCATTATATACGGAGAGGAAAATCGCGATTGGGGTGGTGCCTTTGGATGTTATCGAGGATTGACAGAGTCCTTGCCGTATCACAGGTTGTTCAATAGCCCTATATCAGAAAGTGCAATAGTGGGAACTGCAGTGGGCTACGCACTTTCTGGTGGTACCGCCTTGGTAGAACTAATGTATAGCGACTTTCTTGGACGTGCGGGAGACGAAGTATTCAACCAAATGCCTAAATGGCAGGCAATGAGCGGTGGAATATTGACCATGCCTCTCGTGTTGCGGCTCTCTGTAGGAGACAAGTACGGAGCCCAACATTCTCAAGATTGGTCTGCGCTGACATCTCACATCCCCGGATTGATGGTCATGTATCCTTCTACTCCTTACGATGCAAAAGGTATGCTCCATTACGCACTCACCCACAGCGACCCTGTGATATTCTTGGAAAGTCAAAAACTATATGGATATGGAGAGCAATTCAACAAAAACGGCGTTCCAGAAAATATATACGAAATCACTTTGGGAGAACCAATTGTAAGGCGGCAGGGAAACGACATCACCATTATTACTATTGGACCTTCGCAGTATCACGCCTTGCAAGCAGCAAGTACCTTGAACGACCAATACGGTGTATCTTCTGAGATAATTGATTTGAGATTTATCAACCCACTTAATTATGACATCCTACTACAATCGGTCGAGAAAACGGGCAAGGTATTGCTCGTAAGTGCCGCATCCGAACGAGGCTCATTTATGCACACAGTCGCTACCCACATTACAGAAAACGCATTTAGGTATTTAGACGCTGCTCCCCATGTCATGGGTTCAAAAAACTGGATCATCCCACCCGCAGAATTAGAAGACGCATTTTTCCCCAACGCACATACTATACTAGATGCAATACACCAGAACTTACTGCCACTCGACGGATATGACGTCAAGAGTATACAAACCGGTAGCGAAAAATTACGAAGAAACAAATTAGGGGTATAACGATACTCATATATCAATAATCTGCAAATTAGAGCGATAAAACAAAAAAAATGGTACTATAAAACAGTGGAAAAGAGTTACGCAAAAGACAGAGAACAGCAAATATTGAACTACATACATTCCAGTACTCTCCCCTCATTGCAGGAACTATGTGAAATTTTTAATGTATCGGGCAATACCATACGCAATGATTTTAAGTCATTGGAAGAACAAGGGGTTGTGATAACGGTGCGTGGTGGGATAGTCCCCGCCTACCATCCAGAAGTATTTAGAAGATTGGGAGAAAACATTGGTATAAAAGAAAAAATAGCACAAAGAACTGCAGATTTAGTTAACGATTTTGATACTGTTATGATTTCTTGTGGTACAACGTGTTCACTAGTAGTAAGATATCTCTACGGCAAAAAAGGACTCACTGTTGTAACGCATTCTACACTACTACTCCCCTATGCTCGTACCAACCCGAACTTAAACGTCTACTTTGCTGGAGGGGAATTTATCCCCGAAGAAGACGCCACCGTAGGCGAAAATGTAATCAACGAACTCGATAAATTCTTACCTCGAATCGCCATCATTGGGTCAGATAGTTGTTCCCTTGATAGTGGAATCACATCAAAATCTCCCAAAGCAGCAACTGCAGTCAAAAAAATAATCGAACAAGCAAAAACGACAATATTGGTATTGGAATCAAGAAAATTTGGAAGTGCTCGTTTTTTTAAGATTGCACCACTCAGCGACATCGATATAATTGTTTCTGATAGCGATTTAGACAGTGCCACACAGCATAGCTTAAAAAAACACAATATAGAAATAATTATTACCTGATTACTTTTGAAAGTAATATCGCAATTCTACTATTCCTTTACCGCTCCAGCCATTAAACCTTGCACAAAATATTTTCCCGACAACACATAGATTATTAGCGTAGGAAGTGCTGCTATGATTGCCCCAGCAAAATCTACATTGTATTCTTTTACCCCAGTAGATGAGCTCACAAGATTATTGAGAGCCACAGTCATTGGTTGTGATTTTGCACCCCCAAAAGAAACCCCAAATAAGAAGTCATTCCAAATGTTCGTAAACTGCCAAATAACCGACACCATAATAATAGAAAGAGACAAGGGAAGTACCACCCGAAAAAAGGTGCCGAAAAAGCCCCCCCCGTCAACCTTGCACGCTTCTATGAGCGAATGTGGAAACGATACATAGGCATTGCGAAAAAACAAAGTCGTAAAGCCAATTCCGTATATCACGTGAG
>CAKLPP020000043.1:0-41726 GCA_922989275.2 Gari tellinella
GCTGTCGAAAATACTGTTTGTGCACAAAACTGGCCTAACGAAACAGTCCAACACCACATGCAGTTTGAATGGTATCTGCGACCGGCGTTAGAACAGTTTATGCTGTCATATAAATTTGGAAAACTACTGTCTGTGCACAAAACTGGCCTAACGAACGAATCCAATACCACATGCCGTTCGAATGGTATCTGTGAACCGCGTTAGAACAGTTTATGCTGCAATAAAGATATCAGCCTGGCCTGGTACCATAACGGGGTTAAAAACAATAGAACGCACGCGCAAGTAAGCAAGGAAGGACTAACGGACGCCGACGGACGCGCAGAACAGTTAGTGGTGAGTTATTCAATATATTCAAGCAGACGACATGTTTAAACCCCAATGGTACCAGCGACTCAAGTTAGACGGGCTATTTAATACACAAATACACAAATACTCTCATTTAAATTTGGAAAACAAACCCTATGCTGTCGAAAATACTGTTTGTGCACAAAACTGGCCTAACGAAACAGTCCAACACCACATGCAGTTTGAATGGTATCTGCGACCGGCGTTAGAACAGTTTATGCTGTCATATAAATTTGGAAAACTACTGTCTGTGCACAAAACTGGCCTAACGAACGAATCCAATACCACATGCCGTTCGAATGGTATCTGTGAACCGCGTTAGAACAGTTTATGCTGCAATAAAGATATCAGCCTGGCCTGGTACCATAACGGGGTTAAAAACAATAGAACGCACGCGCAAGTAAGCAAGGAAGGACTAACGGACGCCGACGGACGCGCAAGATGCCATGGTCTGTAATTTTAACTAGAAATGTAATTATTTTAAATGCTGTAATTATAAGTGGAACTGAATTTAAGATAGAAACGCTGACATAGTGGGACAATAATATACTTCAAAGTTCAACTTACCAATGTTCGCAGGTGGCCGCAAGTCCGTCCGCTCTGTCAGGTGTCGTTGTTGCTTAAAAATAACCAAAGCTAGAAACAGTTAGTGGTGAGTTATTCAATATATTCAAGCAGACGACATGTTTAAACCCCCAATGGTACCAGCGACTCAAGTTAGACGGGCTATTTAATACACAAATACACAAATACTCTCATTTAAATTTGGAAAACAAACCCTATGCTGTCGAAAATACTGTTTGTGCACAAAACTGGCCTAACGAAACAGTCCAACACCACATGCAGTTTGAATGGTATCTGCGACCGGCGTTAGAACAGTTTATGCTGTCATATAAATTTGGAAAACTACTGTCTGTGCACAAAACTGGCCTAACGAACGAATCCAATACCACATGCCGTTCGAATGGTATCTGTGAACCGCGTTAGAACAGTTTATGCTGCAATAAAGATATCAGCCTGGCCTGGTACCATAACGGGGTTAAAAACAATAGAACGCACGCGCAAGTAAGCAAGGAAGGACTAACGGACGCCGACGGACGCGCAGAACAGTTAGTGGTGAGTTATTCAATATATTCAAGCAGACGACATGTTTAAACCCCAATGGTACCAGCGACTCAAGTTAGACGGGCTATTTAATACACAAATACACAAATACTCTCATTTAAATTTGGAAAACAAACCCTATGCTGTCGAAAATACTGTTTGTGCACAAAACTGGCCTAACGAAACAGTCCAACACCACATGCAGTTTGAATGGTATCTGCGACCGGCGTTAGAACAGTTTATGCTGTCATATAAATTTGGAAAACTACTGTCTGTGCACAAAACTGGCCTAACGAACGAATCCAATACCACATGCCGTTCGAATGGTATCTGTGAACCGCGTTAGAACAGTTTATGCTGCAATAAAGATATCAGCCTGGCCTGGTACCATAACGGGGTTAAAAACAATAGAACGCACGCGCAAGTAAGCAAGGAAGGACTAACGGACGCCGACGGACGCGCAAGATGCCATGGTCTGTAATTTTAACTAGAAATGTAATTATTTTAAATGCTGTAATTATAAGTGGAACTGAATTTAAGATAGAAACGCTGACATAGTGGGACAATAATATACTTCAAAGTTCAACTTACCAATGTTCGCAGGTGGCCGCAAGTCCGTCCGCTCTGTCAGGTGTCGTTGTTGCTTAAAAATAACCAAAGCTAGAAACAGTTAGTGGTGAGTTATTCAATATATTCAAGCAGACGACATGTTTAAACCCCCAATGGTACCAGCGACTCAAGTTAGACGGGCTATTTAATACACAAATACACAAATACTCTCATTTAAATTTGGAAAACAAACCCTATGCTGTCGAAAATACTGTTTGTGCACAAAACTGGCCTAACGAAACAGTCCAACACCACATGCAGTTTGAATGGTATCTGCGACCGGCGTTAGAACAGTTTATGCTGTCATATAAATTTGGAAAACTACTGTCTGTGCACAAAACTGGCCTAACGAACGAATCCAATACCACATGCCGTTCGAATGGTATCTGTGAACCGCGTTAGAACAGTTTATGCTGCAATAAAGATATCAGCCTGGCCTGGTACCATAACGGGGTTAAAAACAATAGAACGCACGCGCAAGTAAGCAAGGAAGGACTAACGGACGCCGACGGACGCGCAGAACAGTTAGTGGTGAGTTATTCAATATATTCAAGCAGACGACATGTTTAAACCCCAATGGTACCAGCGACTCAAGTTAGACGGGCTATTTAATACACAAATACACAAATACTCTCATTTAAATTTGGAAAACAAACCCTATGCTGTCGAAAATACTGTTTGTGCACAAAACTGGCCTAACGAAACAGTCCAACACCACATGCAGTTTGAATGGTATCTGCGACCGGCGTTAGAACAGTTTATGCTGTCATATAAATTTGGAAAACTACTGTCTGTGCACAAAACTGGCCTAACGAACGAATCCAATACCACATGCCGTTCGAATGGTATCTGTGAACCGCGTTAGAACAGTTTATGCTGCAATAAAGATATCAGCCTGGCCTGGTACCATAACGGGGTTAAAAACAATAGAACGCACGCGCAAGTAAGCAAGGAAGGACTAACGGACGCCGACGGACGCGCAAGATGCCATGGTCTGTAATTTTAACTAGAAATGTAATTATTTTAAATGCTGTAATTATAAGTGGAACTGAATTTAAGATAGAAACGCTGACATAGTGGGACAATAATATACTTCAAAGTTCAACTTACCAATGTTCGCAGGTGGCCGCAAGTCCGTCCGCTCTGTCAGGTGTCGT
The DNA here is from genome assembly GCA_922989275.2 of Gari tellinella. Lineage (NCBI taxonomy): Eukaryota > Metazoa > Mollusca > Bivalvia > Cardiida > Psammobiidae > Gari > Gari tellinella. The sequence goes on from CAKLPP020000043.1 coordinate 3,216, forward strand.
TGTTGCTTAAAAATAACCAAAGCTAGAAACAGTTAGTGGTGAGTTATTCAATATATTCAAGCAGACGACATGTTTAAACCCCCAATGGTACCAGCGACTCAAGTTAGACGGGCTATTTAATACACAAATACACAAATACTCTCATTTAAATTTGGAAAACAAACCCTATGCTGTCGAAAATACTGTTTGTGCACAAAACTGGCCTAACGAAACAGTCCAACACCACATGCAGTTTGAATGGTATCTGCGACCGGCGTTAGAACAGTTTATGCTGTCATATAAATTTGGAAAACTACTGTCTGTGCACAAAACTGGCCTAACGAACGAATCCAATACCACATGCCGTTCGAATGGTATCTGTGAACCGCGTTAGAACAGTTTATGCTGCAATAAAGATATCAGCCTGGCCTGGTACCATAACGGGGTTAAAAACAATAGAACGCACGCGCAAGTAAGCAAGGAAGGACTAACGGACGCCGACGGACGCGCAGAACAGTTAGTGGTGAGTTATTCAATATATTCAAGCAGACGACATGTTTAAACCCCAATGGTACCAGCGACTCAAGTTAGACGGGCTATTTAATACACAAATACACAAATACTCTCATTTAAATTTGGAAAACAAACCCTATGCTGTCGAAAATACTGTTTGTGCACAAAACTGGCCTAACGAAACAGTCCAACACCACATGCAGTTTGAATGGTATCTGCGACCGGCGTTAGAACAGTTTATGCTGTCATATAAATTTGGAAAACTACTGTCTGTGCACAAAACTGGCCTAACGAACGAATCCAATACCACATGCCGTTCGAATGGTATCTGTGAACCGCGTTAGAACAGTTTATGCTGCAATAAAGATATCAGCCTGGCCTGGTACCATAACGGGGTTAAAAACAATAGAACGCACGCGCAAGTAAGCAAGGAAGGACTAACGGACGCCGACGGACGCGCAAGATGCCATGGTCTGTAATTTTAACTAGAAATGTAATTATTTTAAATGCTGTAATTATAAGTGGAACTGAATTTAAGATAGAAACGCTGACATAGTGGGACAATAATATACTTCAAAGTTCAACTTACCAATGTTCGCAGGTGGCCGCAAGTCCGTCCGCTCTGTCAGGTGTCGTTGTTGCTTAAAAATAACCAAAGCTAGAAACAGTTAGTGGTGAGTTATTCAATATATTCAAGCAGACGACATGTTTAAACCCCCAATGGTACCAGCGACTCAAGTTAGACGGGCTATTTAATACACAAATACACAAATACTCTCATTTAAATTTGGAAAACAAACCCTATGCTGTCGAAAATACTGTTTGTGCACAAAACTGGCCTAACGAAACAGTCCAACACCACATGCAGTTTGAATGGTATCTGCGACCGGCGTTAGAACAGTTTATGCTGTCATATAAATTTGGAAAACTACTGTCTGTGCACAAAACTGGCCTAACGAACGAATCCAATACCACATGCCGTTCGAATGGTATCTGTGAACCGCGTTAGAACAGTTTATGCTGCAATAAAGATATCAGCCTGGCCTGGTACCATAACGGGGTTAAAAACAATAGAACGCACGCGCAAGTAAGCAAGGAAGGACTAACGGACGCCGACGGACGCGCAGAACAGTTAGTGGTGAGTTATTCAATATATTCAAGCAGACGACATGTTTAAACCCCAATGGTACCAGCGACTCAAGTTAGACGGGCTATTTAATACACAAATACACAAATACTCTCATTTAAATTTGGAAAACAAACCCTATGCTGTCGAAAATACTGTTTGTGCACAAAACTGGCCTAACGAAACAGTCCAACACCACATGCAGTTTGAATGGTATCTGCGACCGGCGTTAGAACAGTTTATGCTGTCATATAAATTTGGAAAACTACTGTCTGTGCACAAAACTGGCCTAACGAACGAATCCAATACCACATGCCGTTCGAATGGTATCTGTGAACCGCGTTAGAACAGTTTATGCTGCAATAAAGATATCAGCCTGGCCTGGTACCATAACGGGGTTAAAAACAATAGAACGCACGCGCAAGTAAGCAAGGAAGGACTAACGGACGCCGACGGACGCGCAAGATGCCATGGTCTGTAATTTTAACTAGAAATGTAATTATTTTAAATGCTGTAATTATAAGTGGAACTGAATTTAAGATAGAAACGCTGACATAGTGGGACAATAATATACTTCAAAGTTCAACTTACCAATGTTCGCAGGTGGCCGCAAGTCCGTCCGCTCTGTCAGGTGTCGTTGTTGCTTAAAAATAACCAAAGCTAGAAACAGTTAGTGGTGAGTTATTCAATATATTCAAGCAGACGACATGTTTAAACCCCCAATGGTACCAGCGACTCAAGTTAGACGGGCTATTTAATACACAAATACACAAATACTCTCATTTAAATTTGGAAAACAAACCCTATGCTGTCGAAAATACTGTTTGTGCACAAAACTGGCCTAACGAAACAGTCCAACACCACATGCAGTTTGAATGGTATCTGCGACCGGCGTTAGAACAGTTTATGCTGTCATATAAATTTGGAAAACTACTGTCTGTGCACAAAACTGGCCTAACGAACGAATCCAATACCACATGCCGTTCGAATGGTATCTGTGAACCGCGTTAGAACAGTTTATGCTGCAATAAAGATATCAGCCTGGCCTGGTACCATAACGGGGTTAAAAACAATAGAACGCACGCGCAAGTAAGCAAGGAAGGACTAACGGACGCCGACGGACGCGCAGAACAGTTAGTGGTGAGTTATTCAATATATTCAAGCAGACGACATGTTTAAACCCCAATGGTACCAGCGACTCAAGTTAGACGGGCTATTTAATACACAAATACACAAATACTCTCATTTAAATTTGGAAAACAAACCCTATGCTGTCGAAAATACTGTTTGTGCACAAAACTGGCCTAACGAAACAGTCCAACACCACATGCAGTTTGAATGGTATCTGCGACCGGCGTTAGAACAGTTTATGCTGTCATATAAATTTGGAAAACTACTGTCTGTGCACAAAACTGGCCTAACGAACGAATCCAATACCACATGCCGTTCGAATGGTATCTGTGAACCGCGTTAGAACAGTTTATGCTGCAATAAAGATATCAGCCTGGCCTGGTACCATAACGGGGTTAAAAACAATAGAACGCACGCGCAAGTAAGCAAGGAAGGACTAACGGACGCCGACGGACGCGCAAGATGCCATGGTCTGTAATTTTAACTAGAAATGTAATTATTTTAAATGCTGTAATTATAAGTGGAACTGAATTTAAGATAGAAACGCTGACATAGTGGGACAATAATATACTTCAAAGTTCAACTTACCAATGTTCGCAGGTGGCCGCAAGTCCGTCCGCTCTGTCAGGTGTCGTTGTTGCTTAAAAATAACCAAAGCTAGAAACAGTTAGTGGTGAGTTATTCAATATATTCAAGCAGACGACATGTTTAAACCCCCAATGGTACCAGCGACTCAAGTTAGACGGGCTATTTAATACACAAATACACAAATACTCTCATTTAAATTTGGAAAACAAACCCTATGCTGTCGAAAATACTGTTTGTGCACAAAACTGGCCTAACGAAACAGTCCAACACCACATGCAGTTTGAATGGTATCTGCGACCGGCGTTAGAACAGTTTATGCTGTCATATAAATTTGGAAAACTACTGTCTGTGCACAAAACTGGCCTAACGAACGAATCCAATACCACATGCCGTTCGAATGGTATCTGTGAACCGCGTTAGAACAGTTTATGCTGCAATAAAGATATCAGCCTGGCCTGGTACCATAACGGGGTTAAAAACAATAGAACGCACGCGCAAGTAAGCAAGGAAGGACTAACGGACGCCGACGGACGCGCAGAACAGTTAGTGGTGAGTTATTCAATATATTCAAGCAGACGACATGTTTAAACCCCAATGGTACCAGCGACTCAAGTTAGACGGGCTATTTAATACACAAATACACAAATACTCTCATTTAAATTTGGAAAACAAACCCTATGCTGTCGAAAATACTGTTTGTGCACAAAACTGGCCTAACGAAACAGTCCAACACCACATGCAGTTTGAATGGTATCTGCGACCGGCGTTAGAACAGTTTATGCTGTCATATAAATTTGGAAAACTACTGTCTGTGCACAAAACTGGCCTAACGAACGAATCCAATACCACATGCCGTTCGAATGGTATCTGTGAACCGCGTTAGAACAGTTTATGCTGCAATAAAGATATCAGCCTGGCCTGGTACCATAACGGGGTTAAAAACAATAGAACGCACGCGCAAGTAAGCAAGGAAGGACTAACGGACGCCGACGGACGCGCAAGATGCCATGGTCTGTAATTTTAACTAGAAATGTAATTATTTTAAATGCTGTAATTATAAGTGGAACTGAATTTAAGATAGAAACGCTGACATAGTGGGACAATAATATACTTCAAAGTTCAACTTACCAATGTTCGCAGGTGGCCGCAAGTCCGTCCGCTCTGTCAGGTGTCGTTGTTGCTTAAAAATAACCAAAGCTAGAAACAGTTAGTGGTGAGTTATTCAATATATTCAAGCAGACGACATGTTTAAACCCCCAATGGTACCAGCGACTCAAGTTAGACGGGCTATTTAATACACAAATACACAAATACTCTCATTTAAATTTGGAAAACAAACCCTATGCTGTCGAAAATACTGTTTGTGCACAAAACTGGCCTAACGAAACAGTCCAACACCACATGCAGTTTGAATGGTATCTGCGACCGGCGTTAGAACAGTTTATGCTGTCATATAAATTTGGAAAACTACTGTCTGTGCACAAAACTGGCCTAACGAACGAATCCAATACCACATGCCGTTCGAATGGTATCTGTGAACCGCGTTAGAACAGTTTATGCTGCAATAAAGATATCAGCCTGGCCTGGTACCATAACGGGGTTAAAAACAATAGAACGCACGCGCAAGTAAGCAAGGAAGGACTAACGGACGCCGACGGACGCGCAGAACAGTTAGTGGTGAGTTATTCAATATATTCAAGCAGACGACATGTTTAAACCCCAATGGTACCAGCGACTCAAGTTAGACGGGCTATTTAATACACAAATACACAAATACTCTCATTTAAATTTGGAAAACAAACCCTATGCTGTCGAAAATACTGTTTGTGCACAAAACTGGCCTAACGAAACAGTCCAACACCACATGCAGTTTGAATGGTATCTGCGACCGGCGTTAGAACAGTTTATGCTGTCATATAAATTTGGAAAACTACTGTCTGTGCACAAAACTGGCCTAACGAACGAATCCAATACCACATGCCGTTCGAATGGTATCTGTGAACCGCGTTAGAACAGTTTATGCTGCAATAAAGATATCAGCCTGGCCTGGTACCATAACGGGGTTAAAAACAATAGAACGCACGCGCAAGTAAGCAAGGAAGGACTAACGGACGCCGACGGACGCCGACGGACGCGCAAGATGCCATGGTCTGTAATTTTAACTAGAAATGTAATTATTTTAAATGCTGTAATTATAAGTGGAACTGAATTTAAGATAGAAACGCTGACATAGTGGGACAATAATATACTTCAAAGTTCAACTTACCAATGTTCGCAGGTGGCCGCAAGTCCGTCCGCTCTGTCAGGTGTCGTTGTTGCTTAAAAATAACCAAAGCTAGAAACAGTTAGTGGTGAGTTATTCAATATATTCAAGCAGACGACATGTTTAAACCCCCAATGGTACCAGCGACTCAAGTTAGACGGGCTATTTAATACACAAATACACAAATACTCTCATTTAAATTTGGAAAACAAACCCTATGCTGTCGAAAATACTGTTTGTGCACAAAACTGGCCTAACGAAACAGTCCAACACCACATGCAGTTTGAATGGTATCTGCGACCGGCGTTAGAACAGTTTATGCTGTCATATAAATTTGGAAAACTACTGTCTGTGCACAAAACTGGCCTAACGAACGAATCCAATACCACATGCCGTTCGAATGGTATCTGTGAACCGCGTTAGAACAGTTTATGCTGCAATAAAGATATCAGCCTGGCCTGGTACCATAACGGGGTTAAAAACAATAGAACGCACGCGCAAGTAAGCAAGGAAGGACTAACGGACGCCGACGGACGCGCAGAACAGTTAGTGGTGAGTTATTCAATATATTCAAGCAGACGACATGTTTAAACCCCAATGGTACCAGCGACTCAAGTTAGACGGGCTATTTAATACACAAATACACAAATACTCTCATTTAAATTTGGAAAACAAACCCTATGCTGTCGAAAATACTGTTTGTGCACAAAACTGGCCTAACGAAACAGTCCAACACCACATGCAGTTTGAATGGTATCTGCGACCGGCGTTAGAACAGTTTATGCTGTCATATAAATTTGGAAAACTACTGTCTGTGCACAAAACTGGCCTAACGAACGAATCCAATACCACATGCCGTTCGAATGGTATCTGTGAACCGCGTTAGAACAGTTTATGCTGCAATAAAGATATCAGCCTGGCCTGGTACCATAACGGGGTTAAAAACAATAGAACGCACGCGCAAGTAAGCAAGGAAGGACTAACGGACGCCGACGGACGCGCAAGATGCCATGGTCTGTAATTTTAACTAGAAATGTAATTATTTTAAATGCTGTAATTATAAGTGGAACTGAATTTAAGATAGAAACGCTGACATAGTGGGACAATAATATACTTCAAAGTTCAACTTACCAATGTTCGCAGGTGGCCGCAAGTCCGTCCGCTCTGTCAGGTGTCGTTGTTGCTTAAAAATAACCAAAGCTAGAAACAGTTAGTGGTGAGTTATTCAATATATTCAAGCAGACGACATGTTTAAACCCCCAATGGTACCAGCGACTCAAGTTAGACGGGCTATTTAATACACAAATACACAAATACTCTCATTTAAATTTGGAAAACAAACCCTATGCTGTCGAAAATACTGTTTGTGCACAAAACTGGCCTAACGAAACAGTCCAACACCACATGCAGTTTGAATGGTATCTGCGACCGGCGTTAGAACAGTTTATGCTGTCATATAAATTTGGAAAACTACTGTCTGTGCACAAAACTGGCCTAACGAACGAATCCAATACCACATGCCGTTCGAATGGTATCTGTGAACCGCGTTAGAACAGTTTATGCTGCAATAAAGATATCAGCCTGGCCTGGTACCATAACGGGGTTAAAAACAATAGAACGCACGCGCAAGTAAGCAAGGAAGGACTAACGGACGCCGACGGACGCGCAGAACAGTTAGTGGTGAGTTATTCAATATATTCAAGCAGACGACATGTTTAAACCCCAATGGTACCAGCGACTCAAGTTAGACGGGCTATTTAATACACAAATACACAAATACTCTCATTTAAATTTGGAAAACAAACCCTATGCTGTCGAAAATACTGTTTGTGCACAAAACTGGCCTAACGAAACAGTCCAACACCACATGCAGTTTGAATGGTATCTGCGACCGGCGTTAGAACAGTTTATGCTGTCATATAAATTTGGAAAACTACTGTCTGTGCACAAAACTGGCCTAACGAACGAATCCAATACCACATGCCGTTCGAATGGTATCTGTGAACCGCGTTAGAACAGTTTATGCTGCAATAAAGATATCAGCCTGGCCTGGTACCATAACGGGGTTAAAAACAATAGAACGCACGCGCAAGTAAGCAAGGAAGGACTAACGGACGCCGACGGACGCGCAAGATGCCATGGTCTGTAATTTTAACTAGAAATGTAATTATTTTAAATGCTGTAATTATAAGTGGAACTGAATTTAAGATAGAAACGCTGACATAGTGGGACAATAATATACTTCAAAGTTCAACTTACCAATGTTCGCAGGTGGCCGCAAGTCCGTCCGCTCTGTCAGGTGTCGTTGTTGCTTAAAAATAACCAAAGCTAGAAACAGTTAGTGGTGAGTTATTCAATATATTCAAGCAGACGACATGTTTAAACCCCCAATGGTACCAGCGACTCAAGTTAGACGGGCTATTTAATACACAAATACACAAATACTCTCATTTAAATTTGGAAAACAAACCCTATGCTGTCGAAAATACTGTTTGTGCACAAAACTGGCCTAACGAAACAGTCCAACACCACATGCAGTTTGAATGGTATCTGCGACCGGCGTTAGAACAGTTTATGCTGTCATATAAATTTGGAAAACTACTGTCTGTGCACAAAACTGGCCTAACGAACGAATCCAATACCACATGCCGTTCGAATGGTATCTGTGAACCGCGTTAGAACAGTTTATGCTGCAATAAAGATATCAGCCTGGCCTGGTACCATAACGGGGTTAAAAACAATAGAACGCACGCGCAAGTAAGCAAGGAAGGACTAACGGACGCCGACGGACGCGCAGAACAGTTAGTGGTGAGTTATTCAATATATTCAAGCAGACGACATGTTTAAACCCCAATGGTACCAGCGACTCAAGTTAGACGGGCTATTTAATACACAAATACACAAATACTCTCATTTAAATTTGGAAAACAAACCCTATGCTGTCGAAAATACTGTTTGTGCACAAAACTGGCCTAACGAAACAGTCCAACACCACATGCAGTTTGAATGGTATCTGCGACCGGCGTTAGAACAGTTTATGCTGTCATATAAATTTGGAAAACTACTGTCTGTGCACAAAACTGGCCTAACGAACGAATCCAATACCACATGCCGTTCGAATGGTATCTGTGAACCGCGTTAGAACAGTTTATGCTGCAATAAAGATATCAGCCTGGCCTGGTACCATAACGGGGTTAAAAACAATAGAACGCACGCGCAAGTAAGCAAGGAAGGACTAACGGACGCCGACGGACGCGCAAGATGCCATGGTCTGTAATTTTAACTAGAAATGTAATTATTTTAAATGCTGTAATTATAAGTGGAACTGAATTTAAGATAGAAACGCTGACATAGTGGGACAATAATATACTTCAAAGTTCAACTTACCAATGTTCGCAGGTGGCCGCAAGTCCGTCCGCTCTGTCAGGTGTCGTTGTTGCTTAAAAATAACCAAAGCTAGAAACAGTTAGTGGTGAGTTATTCAATATATTCAAGCAGACGACATGTTTAAACCCCCAATGGTACCAGCGACTCAAGTTAGACGGGCTATTTAATACACAAATACACAAATACTCTCATTTAAATTTGGAAAACAAACCCTATGCTGTCGAAAATACTGTTTGTGCACAAAACTGGCCTAACGAAACAGTCCAACACCACATGCAGTTTGAATGGTATCTGCGACCGGCGTTAGAACAGTTTATGCTGTCATATAAATTTGGAAAACTACTGTCTGTGCACAAAACTGGCCTAACGAACGAATCCAATACCACATGCCGTTCGAATGGTATCTGTGAACCGCGTTAGAACAGTTTATGCTGCAATAAAGATATCAGCCTGGCCTGGTACCATAACGGGGTTAAAAACAATAGAACGCACGCGCAAGTAAGCAAGGAAGGACTAACGGACGCCGACGGACGCGCAGAACAGTTAGTGGTGAGTTATTCAATATATTCAAGCAGACGACATGTTTAAACCCCAATGGTACCAGCGACTCAAGTTAGACGGGCTATTTAATACACAAATACACAAATACTCTCATTTAAATTTGGAAAACAAACCCTATGCTGTCGAAAATACTGTTTGTGCACAAAACTGGCCTAACGAAACAGTCCAACACCACATGCAGTTTGAATGGTATCTGCGACCGGCGTTAGAACAGTTTATGCTGTCATATAAATTTGGAAAACTACTGTCTGTGCACAAAACTGGCCTAACGAACGAATCCAATACCACATGCCGTTCGAATGGTATCTGTGAACCGCGTTAGAACAGTTTATGCTGCAATAAAGATATCAGCCTGGCCTGGTACCATAACGGGGTTAAAAACAATAGAACGCACGCGCAAGTAAGCAAGGAAGGACTAACGGACGCCGACGGACGCGCAAGATGCCATGGTCTGTAATTTTAACTAGAAATGTAATTATTTTAAATGCTGTAATTATAAGTGGAACTGAATTTAAGATAGAAACGCTGACATAGTGGGACAATAATATACTTCAAAGTTCAACTTACCAATGTTCGCAGGTGGCCGCAAGTCCGTCCGCTCTGTCAGGTGTCGTTGTTGCTTAAAAATAACCAAAGCTAGAAACAGTTAGTGGTGAGTTATTCAATATATTCAAGCAGACGACATGTTTAAACCCCCAATGGTACCAGCGACTTAAGTTAGACGGGCTATTTAATACACAAATACACAAATACTCTCATTTAAATTTGGAAAACAAACCCTATGCTGTCGAAAATACTGTTTGTGCACAAAACTGGCCTAACGAAACAGTCCAACACCACATGCAGTTTGAATGGTATCTGCGACCGGCGTTAGAACAGTTTATGCTGTCATATAAATTTGGAAAACTACTGTCTGTGCACAAAACTGGCCTAACGAACGAATCCAATACCACATGCCGTTCGAATGGTATCTGTGAACCGCGTTAGAACAGTTTATGCTGCAATAAAGATATCAGCCTGGCCTGGTACCATAACGGGGTTAAAAACAATGGAACGCACGCGCAAGTAAGCAAGGAAGGACTAACGGACGCCGACGGACGCGCAAAACAGTTAGTGGTGAGTTATTCAATATATTCAAGCAGACGACATGTTTAAACCCCAATGGTACCAGCGACTCAAGTTAGACGGGCTATTTAATACACAAATACACAAATACTCTCATTTAAATTTGGAAAACAAACCCTATGCTGTCGAAAATACTGTTTGTGCACAAAACTGGCCTAACGAAACAGTCCAACACCACATGCAGTTTGAATGGTATCTGCGACCGGCGATAGAACAGTTTATGCTGTCATATAAATTTGGAAAACTACTGTCTGTGCACAAAACTGGCCTAACGAACGAATCCAATACCACATGTCGTTCGAATGGTATCTGTGAACCGCGTTAGAACAGTTTATGCTGCAATAAAGATATCAGCCTGGCCTGGTACCATAACGGGGTTAAAAACAATAGAACGCACGCGCAAGTAAGCAAGGAAGGACTAACGGACGCCGACGGACGCGCAAGATGCCATGGTCTGTAATTTTAACTAGAAATGTAATTATTTTAAATGCTGTAATTATAAGTGGAACTGAATTTAAGATAGAAACGCTGACATAGTGGGACAATAATATACTTCAAAGTTCAACTTACCAATGTTCGCAGGTGGCCGCAAGTCCGTCCGTCAGCTCTGTCAGGTGTCGTTGTTGCTTAAAAATAACCAAAGCTAGAAACAGTTAGTGGTGAGTTATTCAATATATTCAAGCAGACGACATGTTTAAACCCCCAATGGTACCAGCGACTCAAGTTAGACGGGCTATTTAATACACAAATACACAAATACTCTCATTTAAATTTGGAAAACAAACCCTATGCTGTCGAAAATACTGTTTGTGCACAAAACTGGCCTAACGAAACAGTCCAACACCACATGCAGTTTGAATGGTATCTGCGACCGGCGTTAGAACAGTTTATGCTGTCATATAAATTTGGAAAACTACTGTCTGTGCACAAAACTGGCCTAACGAACGAATCCAATACCACATGTCGTTCGAATGGTATCTGTGAACCGCGTTAGAACAGTTTATGCTGCAATAAAGATATCAGCCTGGCCTGGTACCATAACGGGGTTAAAAACAATAGAACGCACGCGCAAGTAAGCAAGGAAGGACTAACGGACGCCGACGGACGCGCAAAACAGTTAGTGGTGAGTTATTCAATATATTCAAGCAGACGACATGTTTAAACCCCAATGGTACCAGCGACTCAAGTTAGACGGGCTATTTAATACACAAATACACAAATACTCTCATTTAAATTTGGAAAACAAACCCTATGCTGTCGAAAATACTGTTTGTGCACAAAACTGGCCTAACGAAACAGTCCAACACCACATGCAGTTTGAATGGTATCTGCGACCGGCGTTAGAACAGTTTATGCTGTCATATAAATTTGGAAAACTACTGTCTGTGCACAAAACTGGCCTAACGAACGAATCCAATACCACATGTCGTTCGAATGGTATCTGTGAACCGCGTTAGAACAGTTTATGCTGCAATAAAGATATCAGCCTGGCCTGGTACCATAACGGGGTTAAAAACAATAGAACGCACGCGCAAGTAAGCAAGGAAGGACTAACGGACGCCGACGGACGCGCAAAACAGTTAGTGGTGAGTTATTCAATATATTCAAGCAGACGACATGTTTAAACCCCAATGGTACCAGCGACTCAAGTTAGACGGGCTATTTAATACACAAATACACAAATACTCTCATTTAAATTTGGAAAACAAACCCTATGCTGTCGAAAATACTGTTTGTGCACAAAACTGGCCTAACGAAACAGTCCAACACCACATGCAGTTTGAATGGTATCTGCGACCGGCGTTAGAACAGTTTATGCTGTCATATAAATTTGGAAAACTACTGTCTGTGCACAAAACTGGCCTAACGAACGAATCCAATACCACATGTCGTTCGAATGGTATCTGTGAACCGCGTTAGAACAGTTTATGCTGCAATAAAGATATCAGCCTGGCCTGGTACCATAACGGGGTTAAAAACAATAGAACGCACGCGCAAGTAAGCAAGGAAGGACTAACGGACGCCGACGGACGCGCAAAACAGTTAGTGGTGAGTTATTCAATATATTCAAGCAGACGACATGTTTAAACCCCAATGGTACCAGCGACTCAAGTTAGACGGGCTATTTAATACACAAATACACAAATACTCTCATTTAAATTTGGAAAACAAACCCTATGCTGTCGAAAATACTGTTTGTGCACAAAACTGGCCTAACGAAACAGTCCAACACCACATGCAGTTTGAATGGTATCTGCGACCGGCGATAGAACAGTTTATGCTGTCATATAAATTTGGAAAACTACTGTCTGTGCACAAAACTGGCCTAACGAACGAATCCAATACCACATGTCGTTCGAATGGTATCTGTGAACCGCGTTAGAACAGTTTATGCTGCAATAAAGATATCAGCCTGGCCTGGTACCATAACGGGGTTAAAAACAATAGAACGCACGCGCAAGTAAGCAAGGAAGGACTAACGGACGCCGACGGACGCGCAAAACAGTTAGTGGTGAGTTATTCAATATATTCAAGCAGACGACATGTTTAAACCCCAATGGTACCAGCGACTCAAGTTAGACGGGCTATTTAATACACAAATACACAAATACTCTCATTTAAATTTGGAAAACAAACCCTATGCTGTCGAAAATACTGTTTGTGCACAAAACTGGCCTAACGAAACAGTCCAACACCACATGCAGTTTGAATGGTATCTGCGACCGGCGTTAGAACAGTTTATGCTGTCATATAAATTTGGAAAACTACTGTCTGTGCACAAAACTGGCCTAACGAACGAATCCAATACCACATGTCGTTCGAATGGTATCTGTGAACCGCGTTAGAACAGTTTATGCTGCAATAAAGATATCAGCCTGGCCTGGTACCATAACGGGGTTAAAAACAATAGAACGCACGCGCAAGTAAGCAAGGAAGGACTAACGGACGCCGACGGACGCGCAAAACAGTTAGTGGTGAGTTATTCAATATATTCAAGCAGACGACATGTTTAAACCCCAATGGTACCAGCGACTCAAGTTAGACGGGCTATTTAATACACAAATACACAAATACTCTCATTTAAATTTGGAAAACAAACCCTATGCTGTCGAAAATACTGTTTGTGCACAAAACTGGCCTAACGAAACAGTCCAACACCACATGCAGTTTGAATGGTACATGTATCTGCGACCGGCGATAGAACAGTTTATGCTGTCATATAAATTTGGAAAACTACTGTCTGTGCACAAAACTGGCCTAACGAACGAATCCAATACCACATGTCGTTCGAATGGTATCTGTGAACCGCGTTAGAACAGTTTATGCTGCAATAAAGATATCAGCCTGGCCTGGTACCATAACGGGGTTAAAAACAATAGAACGCACGCGCAAGTAAGCAAGGAAGGACTAACGGACGCCGACGGACGCGCAAGATGCCATGGTCTGTAATTTTAACTAGAAATGTAATTATTTTAAATGCTGTAATTATAAGTGGAACTGAATTTAAGATAGAAACGCTGACATAGTGGGACAATAATATACTTCAAAGTTCAACTTACCAATGTTCGCAGGTGGCCGCAAGTCCGTCCGTCAGCTCTGTCAGGTGTCGTTGTTGCTTAAAAATAACCAAAGCTAGAAACAGTTAGTGGTGAGTTATTCAATATATTCAAGCAGACGACATGTTTAAACCCCCAATGGTACCAGCGACTCAAGTTAGACGGGCTATTTAATACACAAATACACAAATACTCTCATTTAAATTTGGAAAACAAACCCTATGCTGTCGAAAATACTGTTTGTGCACAAAACTGGCCTAACGAAACAGTCCAACACCACATGCAGTTTGAATGGTATCTGCGACCGGCGTTAGAACAGTTTATGCTGTCATATAAATTTGGAAAACTACTGTCTGTGCACAAAACTGGCCTAACGAACGAATCCAATACCACATGTCGTTCGAATGGTATCTGTGAACCGCGTTAGAACAGTTTATGCTGCAATAAAGATATCAGCCTGGCCTGGTACCATAACGGGGTTAAAAACAATAGAACGCACGCGCAAGTAAGCAAGGAAGGACTAACGGACGCCGACGGACGCGCAAAACAGTTAGTGGTGAGTTATTCAATATATTCAAGCAGACGACATGTTTAAACCCCAATGGTACCAGCGACTCAAGTTAGACGGGCTATTTAATACACAAATACACAAATACTCTCATTTAAATTTGGAAAACAAACCCTATGCTGTCGAAAATACTGTTTGTGCACAAAACTGGCCTAACGAAACAGTCCAACACCACATGCAGTTTGAATGGTATCTGCGACCGGCGATAGAACAGTTTATGCTGTCATATAAATTTGGAAAACTACTGTCTGTGCACAAAACTGGCCTAACGAACGAATCCAATACCACATGTCGTTCGAATGGTATCTGTGAACCGCGTTAGAACAGTTTATGCTGCAATAAAGATATCAGCCTGGCCTGGTACCATAACGGGGTTAAAAACAATAGAACGCACGCGCAAGTAAGCAAGGAAGGACTAACGGACGCCGACGGACGCGCAAGATGCCATGGTCTGTAATTTTAACTAGAAATGTAATTATTTTAAATGCTGTAATTATAAGTGGAACTGAATTTAAGATAGAAACGCTGACATAGTGGGACAATAATATACTTCAAAGTTCAACTTACCAATGTTCGCAGGTGGCCGCAAGTCCGTCCGTCAGCTCTGTCAGGTGTCGTTGTTGCTTAAAAATAACCAAAGCTAGAAACAGTTAGTGGTGAGTTATTCAATATATTCAAGCAGACGACATGTTTAAACCCCCAATGGTACCAGCGACTCAAGTTAGACGGGCTATTTAATACACAAATACACAAATACTCTCATTTAAATTTGGAAAACAAACCCTATGCTGTCGAAAATACTGTTTGTGCACAAAACTGGCCTAACGAAACAGTCCAACACCACATGCAGTTTGAATGGTATCTGCGACCGGCGTTAGAACAGTTTATGCTGTCATATAAATTTGGAAAACTACTGTCTGTGCACAAAACTGGCCTAACGAACGAATCCAATACCACATGTCGTTCGAATGGTATCTGTGAACCGCGTTAGAACAGTTTATGCTGCAATAAAGATATCAGCCTGGCCTGGTACCATAACGGGGTTAAAAACAATAGAACGCACGCGCAAGTAAGCAAGGAAGGACTAACGGACGCCGACGGACGCGCAAAACAGTTAGTGGTGAGTTATTCAATATATTCAAGCAGACGACATGTTTAAACCCCAATGGTACCAGCGACTCAAGTTAGACGGGCTATTTAATACACAAATACACAAATACTCTCATTTAAATTTGGAAAACAAACCCTATGCTGTCGAAAATACTGTTTGTGCACAAAACTGGCCTAACGAAACAGTCCAACACCACATGCAGTTTGAATGGTATCTGCGACCGGCGTTAGAACAGTTTATGCTGTCATATAAATTTGGAAAACTACTGTCTGTGCACAAAACTGGCCTAACGAACGAATCCAATACCACATGTCGTTCGAATGGTATCTGTGAACCGCGTTAGAACAGTTTATGCTGCAATAAAGATATCAGCCTGGCCTGGTACCATAACGGGGTTAAAAACAATAGAACGCACGCGCAAGTAAGCAAGGAAGGACTAACGGACGCCGACGGACGCGCAAAACAGTTAGTGGTGAGTTATTCAATATATTCAAGCAGACGACATGTTTAAACCCCAATGGTACCAGCGACTCAAGTTAGACGGGCTATTTAATACACAAATACACAAATACTCTCATTTAAATTTGGAAAACAAACCCTATGCTGTCGAAAATACTGTTTGTGCACAAAACTGGCCTAACGAAACAGTCCAACACCACATGCAGTTTGAATGGTATCTGCGACCGGCGATAGAACAGTTTATGCTGTCATATAAATTTGGAAAACTACTGTCTGTGCACAAAACTGGCCTAACGAACGAATCCAATACCACATGTCGTTCGAATGGTATCTGTGAACCGCGTTAGAACAGTTTATGCTGCAATAAAGATATCAGCCTGGCCTGGTACCATAACGGGGTTAAAAACAATAGAACGCACGCGCAAGTAAGCAAGGAAGGACTAACGGACGCCGACGGACGCGCAAAACAGTTAGTGGTGAGTTATTCAATATATTCAAGCAGACGACATGTTTAAACCCCAATGGTACCAGCGACTCAAGTTAGACGGGCTATTTAATACACAAATACACAAATACTCTCATTTAAATTTGGAAAACAAACCCTATGCTGTCGAAAATACTGTTTGTGCACAAAACTGGCCTAACGAAACAGTCCAACACCACATGCAGTTTGAATGGTATCTGCGACCGGCGTTAGAACAGTTTATGCTGTCATATAAATTTGGAAAACTACTGTCTGTGCACAAAACTGGCCTAACGAACGAATCCAATACCACATGTCGTTCGAATGGTATCTGTGAACCGCGTTAGAACAGTTTATGCTGCAATAAAGATATCAGCCTGGCCTGGTACCATAACGGGGTTAAAAACAATAGAACGCACGCGCAAGTAAGCAAGGAAGGACTAACGGACGCCGACGGACGCGCAAAACAGTTAGTGGTGAGTTATTCAATATATTCAAGCAGACGACATGTTTAAACCCCAATGGTACCAGCGACTCAAGTTAGACGGGCTATTTAATACACAAATACACAAATACTCTCATTTAAATTTGGAAAACAAACCCTATGCTGTCGAAAATACTGTTTGTGCACAAAACTGGCCTAACGAAACAGTCCAACACCACATGCAGTTTGAATGGTATCTGCGACCGGCGATAGAACAGTTTATGCTGTCATATAAATTTGGAAAACTACTGTCTGTGCACAAAACTGGCCTAACGAACGAATCCAATACCACATGTCGTTCGAATGGTATCTGTGAACCGCGTTAGAACAGTTTATGCTGCAATAAAGATATCAGCCTGGCCTGGTACCATAACGGGGTTAAAAACAATAGAACGCACGCGCAAGTAAGCAAGGAAGGACTAACGGACGCCGACGGACGCGCAAGATGCCATGGTCTGTAATTTTAACTAGAAATGTAATTATTTTAAATGCTGTAATTATAAGTGGAACTGAATTTAAGATAGAAACGCTGACATAGTGAGACAATAATATACTTCAAAGTTCAACTTACCAATGTTCGCAGGTGGCCGCAAGTCCGTCCGTCAGCTCTGTCAGGTGTCGTTGTTGCTTAAAAATAACCAAAGCTAGAAACAGTTAGTGGTGAGTTATTCAATATATTCAAGCAGACGACATGTTTAAACCCCCAATGGTACCAGCGACTCAAGTTAGACGGGCTATTTAATACACAAATACACAAATACTCTCATTTAAATTTGGAAAACAAACCCTATGCTGTCGAAAATACTGTTTGTGCACAAAACTGGCCTAACGAAACAGTCCAACACCACATGCAGTTTGAATGGTATCTGCGACCGGCGATAGAACAGTTTATGCTGTCATATAAATTTGGAAAACTACTGTCTGTGCACAAAACTGGCCTAACGAACGAATCCAATACCACATGTCGTTCGAATGGTATCTGTGAACCGCGTTAGAACAGTTTATGCTGCAATAAAGATATCAGCCTGGCCTGGTACCATAACGGGGTTAAAAACAATAGAACGCACGCGCAAGTAAGCAAGGAAGGACTAACGGACGCCGACGGACGCGCAAAACAGTTAGTGGTGAGTTATTCAATATATTCAAGCAGACGACATGTTTAAACCCCAATGGTACCAGCGACTCAAGTTAGACGGGCTATTTAATACACAAATACACAAATACTCTCATTTAAATTTGGAAAACAAACCCTATGCTGTCGAAAATACTGTTTGTGCACAAAACTGGCCTAACGAAACAGTCCAACACCACATGCAGTTTGAATGGTATCTGCGACCGGCGATAGAACAGTTTATGCTGTCATATAAATTTGGAAAACTACTGTCTGTGCACAAAACTGGCCTAACGAACGAATCCAATACCACATGTCGTTCGAATGGTATCTGTGAACCGCGTTAGAACAGTTTATGCTGCAATAAAGATATCAGCCTGGCCTGGTACCATAACGGGGTTAAAAACAATAGAACGCACGCGCAAGTAAGCAAGGAAGGACTAACGGACGCCGACGGACGCGCAAAACAGTTAGTGGTGAGTTATTCAATATATTCAAGCAGACGACATGTTTAAACCCCAATGGTACCAGCGACTCAAGTTAGACGGGCTATTTAATACACAAATACACAAATACTCTCATTTAAATTTGGAAAACAAACCCTATGCTGTCGAAAATACTGTTTGTGCACAAAACTGGCCTAACGAAACAGTCCAACACCACATGCAGTTTGAATGGTATCTGCGACCGGCGTTAGAACAGTTTATGCTGTCATATAAATTTGGAAAACTACTGTCTGTGCACAAAACTGGCCTAACGAACGAATCCAATACCACATGTCGTTCGAATGGTATCTGTGAACCGCGTTAGAACAGTTTATGCTGCAATAAAGATATCAGCCTGGCCTGGTACCATAACGGGGTTAAAAACAATAGAACGCACGCGCAAGTAAGCAAGGAAGGACTAACGGACGCCGACGGACGCGCAAAACAGTTAGTGGTGAGTTATTCAATATATTCAAGCAGACGACATGTTTAAACCCCAATGGTACCAGCGACTCAAGTTAGACGGGCTATTTAATACACAAATACACAAATACTCTCATTTAAATTTGGAAAACAAACCCTATGCTGTCGAAAATACTGTTTGTGCACAAAACTGGCCTAACGAAACAGTCCAACACCACATGCAGTTTGAATGGTATCTGCGACCGGCGATAGAACAGTTTATGCTGTCATATAAATTTGGAAAACTACTGTCTGTGCACAAAACTGGCCTAACGAACGAATCCAATACCACATGTCGTTCGAATGGTATCTGTGAACCGCGTTAGAACAGTTTATGCTGCAATAAAGATATCAGCCTGGCCTGGTACCATAACGGGGTTAAAAACAATAGAACGCACGCGCAAGTAAGCAAGGAAGGACTAACGGACGCCGACGGACGCGCAAAACAGTTAGTGGTGAGTTATTCAATATATTCAAGCAGACGACATGTTTAAACCCCAATGGTACCAGCGACTCAAGTTAGACGGGCTATTTAATACACAAATACACAAATACTCTCATTTAAATTTGGAAAACAAACCCTATGCTGTCGAAAATACTGTTTGTGCACAAAACTGGCCTAACGAAACAGTCCAACACCACATGCAGTTTGAATGGTATCTGCGACCGGCGTTAGAACAGTTTATGCTGTCATATAAATTTGGAAAACTACTGTCTGTGCACAAAACTGGCCTAACGAACGAATCCAATACCACATGTCGTTCGAATGGTATCTGTGAACCGCGTTAGAACAGTTTATGCTGCAATAAAGATATCAGCCTGGCCTGGTACCATAACGGGGTTAAAAACAATAGAACGCACGCGCAAGTAAGCAAGGAAGGACTAACGGACGCCGACGGACGCGCAAAACAGTTAGTGGTGAGTTATTCAATATATTCAAGCAGACGACATGTTTAAACCCCAATGGTACCAGCGACTCAAGTTAGACGGGCTATTTAATACACAAATACACAAATACTCTCATTTAAATTTGGAAAACAAACCCTATGCTGTCGAAAATACTGTTTGTGCACAAAACTGGCCTAACGAAACAGTCCAACACCACATGCAGTTTGAATGGTATCTGCGACCGGCGTTAGAACAGTTTATGCTGTCATATAAATTTGGAAAACTACTGTCTGTGCACAAAACTGGCCTAACGAACGAATCCAATACCACATGTCGTTCGAATGGTATATGTGAACCGCGTTAGAACAGTTTATGCTGCAATAAAGATATCAGCCTGGCCTGGTACCATAACGGGGTTAAAAACAATAGAACGCACGCGCAAGTAAGCAAGGAAGGACTAACGGACGCCGACGGACGCGCAAAACAGTTAGTGGTGAGTTATTCAATATATTCAAGCAGACGACATGTTTAAACCCCAATGGTACCAGCGACTCAAGTTAGACGGGCTATTTAATACACAAATACACAAATACTCTCATTTAAATTTGGAAAACAAACCCTATGCTGTCGAAAATACTGTTTGTGCACAAAACTGGCCTAACGAAACAGTCCAACACCACATGCAGTTTGAATGGTATCTGCGACCGGCGATAGAACAGTTTATGCTGTCATATAAATTTGGAAAACTACTGTCTGTGCACAAAACTGGCCTAACGAACGAATCCAATACCACATGTCGTTCGAATAGTATCTGTGAACCGCGTTAGAACAGTTTATGCTGCAATAAAGATATCAGCCTGGCCTGGTACCATAACGGGGTTAAAAACAATAGAACGCACGCGCAAGTAAGCAAGGAAGGACTAACGGACGCCGACGGACGCGCAAAACAGTTAGTGGTGAGTTATTCAATATATTCAAGCAGACGACATGTTTAAACCCCAATGGTACCAGCGACTCAAGTTAGACGGGCTATTTAATACACAAATACACAAATACTCTCATTTAAATTTGGAAAACAAACCCTATGCTGTCGAAAATACTGTTTGTGCACAAAACTGGCCTAACGAAACAGTCCAACACCACATGCAGTTTGAATGGTATCTGCGACCGGCGTTAGAACAGTTTATGCTGTCATATAAATTTGGAAAACTACTGTCTGTGCACAAAACTGGCCTAACGAACGAATCCAATACCACATGTCGTTCGAATGGTATCTGTGAACCGCGTTAGAACAGTTTATGCTGCAATAAAGATATCAGCCTGGCCTGGTACCATAACGGGGTTAAAAACAATAGAACGCACGCGCAAGTAAGCAAGGAAGGACTAACGGACGCCGACGGACGCGCAAAACAGTTAGTGGTGAGTTATTCAATATATTCAAGCAGACGACATGTTTAAACCCCAATGGTACCAGCGACTCAAGTTAGACGGGCTATTTAATACACAAATACACAAATACTCTCATTTAAATTTGGAAAACAAACCCTATGCTGTCGAAAATACTGTTTGTGCACAAAACTGGCCTAACGAAACAGTCCAACACCACATGCAGTTTGAATGGTATCTGCGACCGGCGTTAGAACAGTTTATGCTGTCATATAAATTTGGAAAACTACTGTCTGTGCACAAAACTGGCCTAACGAACGAATCCAATACCACATGTCGTTCGAATGGTATCTGTGAACCGCGTTAGAACAGTTTATGCTGCAATAAAGATATCAGCCTGGCCTGGTACCATAACGGGGTTAAAAACAATAGAACGCACGCGCAAGTAAGCAAGGAAGGACTAACGGACGCCGACGGACGCGCAAAACAGTTAGTGGTGAGTTATTCAATATATTCAAGCAGACGACATGTTTAAACCCCAATGGTACCAGCGACTCAAGTTAGACGGGCTATTTAATACACAAATACACAAATACTCTCATTTAAATTTGGAAAACAAACCCTATGCTGTCGAAAATACTGTTTGTGCACAAAACTGGCCTAACGAAACAGTCCAACACCACATGCAGTTTGAATGGTATCTGCGACCGGCGTTAGAACAGTTTATGCTGTCATATAAATTTGGAAAACAACCCCTGTGTTGTCGAACTACTGTCTGTGCACAAAACTGGCCTAACGAACGAATCCAATACCACATGTCGTTCGAATGGTATCTGTGAACCGCGTTAGAACAGTTTATGCTGCAATAAAGATATCAGCCTGGCCTGGTACCATAACGGGGTTAAAAACAATAGAACGCACGCGCAAGTAAGCAAGGAAGGACTAACGGACGCCGACGGACGCGCAAGATGCCATGGTCTGTAATTTTAACTAGAAATGTAATTATTTTAAATGCTGTAATTATAAGTGGAACTGAATTTAAGATAGAAACGCTGACATAGTGGGACAATAATATACTTCAAAGTTCAACTTACCAATGTTCGCAGGTGGCCGCAAGTCCGTCCGTCAGCTCTGTCAGGTGTCGTTGTTGCTTAAAAATAACCAAAGCTAGAAACAGTTAGTGGTGAGTTATTCAATATATTCAAGCAGACGACATGTTTAAACCCCCAATGGTACCAGCGACTCAAGTTAGACGGGCTATTTAATACACAAATACACAAATACTCTCATTTAAATTTGGAAAACAAACCCTATGCTGTCGAAAATACTGTTTGTGCACAAAACTGGCCTAACGAAACAGTCCAACACCACATGCAGTTTGAATGGTATCTGCGACCGGCGTTAGAACAGTTTATGCTGTCATATAAATTTGGAAAACTACTGTCTGTGCACAAAACTGGCCTAACGAACGAATCCAATACCACATGTCGTTCGAATGGTATCTGTGAACCGCGTTAGAACAGTTTATGCTGCAATAAAGATATCAGCCTGGCCTGGTACCATAACGGGGTTAAAAACAATAGAACGCACGCGCAAGTAAGCAAGGAAGGACTAACGGACGCCGACGGACGCGCAAAACAGTTAGTGGTGAGTTATTCAATATATTCAAGCAGACGACATGTTTAAACCCCAATGGTACCAGCGACTCAAGTTAGACGGGCTATTTAATACACAAATACACAAATACTCTCATTTAAATTTGGAAAACAAACCCTTTGCTGTCGAAAATACTGTTTGTGCACAAAACTGGCCTAACGAAACAGTCCAACACCACATGCAGTTTGAATGGTATCTGCGACCGGCGATAGAACAGTTTATGCTGTCATATAAATTTGGAAAACTACTGTCTGTGCACAAAACTGGCCTAACGAACGAATCCAATACCACATGTCGTTCGAATGGTATCTGTGAACCGCGTTAGAACAGTTTATGCTGCAATAAAGATATCAGCCTGGCCTGGTACCATAACGGGGTTAAAAACAATAGAACGCACGCGCAAGTAAGCAAGGAAGGACTAACGGACGCCGACGGACGCGCAAGATGCCATGGTCTGTAATTTTAACTAGAAATGTAATTATTTTAAATGCTGTAATTATAAGTGGAACTGAATTTAAGATAGAAACGCTGACATAGTGGGACAATAATATACTTCAAAGTTCAACTTACCAATGTTCGCAGGTGGCCGCAAGTCCGTCCGTCAGCTCTGTCAGGTGTCGTTGTTGCTTAAAAATAACCAAAGCTAGAAACAGTTAGTGGTGAGTTATTCAATATATTCAAGCAGACGACATGTTTAAACCCCCAATGGTACCAGCGACTCAAGTTAGACGGGCTATTTAATACACAAATACACAAATACTCTCATTTAAATTTGGAAAACAAACCCTATGCTGTCGAAAATACTGTTTGTGCACAAAACTGGCCTAACGAAACAGTCCAACACCACATGCAGTTTGAATGGTATCTGCGACCGGCGTTAGAACAGTTTATGCTGTCATATAAATTTGGAAAACTACTGTCTGTGCACAAAACTGGCCTAACGAACGAATCCAATACCACATGTCGTTCGAATGGTATCTGTGAACCGCGTTAGAACAGTTTATGCTGCAATAAAGATATCAGCCTGGCCTGGTACCATAACGGGGTTAAAAACAATAGAACGCACGCGCAAGTAAGCAAGGAAGGACTAACGGACGCCGACGGACGCGCAAAACAGTTAGTGGTGAGTTATTCAATATATTCAAGCAGACGACATGTTTAAACCCCAATGGTACCAGCGACTCAAGTTAGACGGGCTATTTAATACACAAATACACAAATACTCTCATTTAAATTTGGAAAACAAACCCTATGCTGTCGAAAATACTGTTTGTGCACAAAACTGGCCTAACGAAACAGTCCAACACCACATGCAGTTTGAATGGTATCTGCGACCGGCGATAGAACAGTTTATGCTGTCATATAAATTTGGAAAACTACTGTCTGTGCACAAAACTGGCCTAACGAACGAATCCAATACCACATGTCGTTCGAATGGTATCTGTGAACCGCGTTAGAACAGTTTATGCTGCAATAAAGATATCAGCCTGGCCTGGTACCATAACGGGGTTAAAAACAATAGAACGCACGCGCAAGTAAGCAAGGAAGGACTAACGGACGCCGACGGACGCGCAAGATGCCATGGTCTGTAATTTTAACTAGAAATGTAATTATTTTAAATGCTGTAATTATAAGTGGAACTGAATTTAAGATAGAAACGCTGACATAGTGGGACAATAATATACTTCAAAGTTCAACTTACCAATGTTCGCAGGTGGCCGCAAGTCCGTCCGTCAGCTCTGTCAGGTGTCGTTGTTGCTTAAAAATAACCAAAGCTAGAAACAGTTAGTGGTGAGTTATTCAATATATTCAAGCAGACGACATGTTTAAACCCCCAATGGTACCAGCGACTCAAGTTAGACGGGCTATTTAATACACAAATACACAAATACTCTCATTTAAATTTGGAAAACAAACCCTATGCTGTCGAAAATACTGTTTGTGCACAAAACTGGCCTAACGAAACAGTCCAACACCACATGCAGTTTGAATGGTATCTGCGACCGGCGTTAGAACAGTTTATGCTGTCATATAAATTTGGAAAACTACTGTCTGTGCACAAAACTGGCCTAACGAACGAATCCAATACCACATGTCGTTCGAATGGTATCTGTGAACCGCGTTAGAACAGTTTATGCTGCAATAAAGATATCAGCCTGGCCTGGTACCATAACGGGGTTAAAAACAATAGAACGCACGCGCAAGTAAGCAAGGAAGGACTAACGGACGCCGACGGACGCGCAAAACAGTTAGTGGTGAGTTATTCAATATATTCAAGCAGACGACATGTTTAAACCCCAATGGTACCAGCGACTCAAGTTAGACGGGCTATTTAATACACAAATACACAAATACTCTCATTTAAATTTGGAAAACAAACCCTATGCTGTCGAAAATACTGTTTGTGCACAAAACTGGCCTAACGAAACAGTCCAACACCACATGCAGTTTGAATGGTATCTGCGACCGGCGATAGAACAGTTTATGCTGTCATATAAATTTGGAAAACTACTGTCTGTGCACAAAACTGGCCTAACGAACGAATCCAATACCACATGTCGTTCGAATGGTATCTGTGAACCGCGTTAGAACAGTTTATGCTGCAATAAAGATATCAGCCTGGCCTGGTACCATAACGGGGTTAAAAACAATAGAACGCACGCGCAAGTAAGCAAGGAAGGACTAACGGACGCCGACGGACGCGCAAGATGCCATGGTCTGTAATTTTAACTAGAAATGTAATTATTTTAAATGCTGTAATTATAAGTGGAACTGAATTTAAGATAGAAACGCTGACATAGTGGGACAATAATATACTTCAAAGTTCAACTTACCAATGTTCGCAGGTGGCCGCAAGTCCGTCCGTCAGCTCTGTCAGGTGTCGTTGTTGCTTAAAAATAACCAAAGCTAGAAACAGTTAGTGGTGAGTTATTCAATATATTCAAGCAGACGACATGTTTAAACCCCCAATGGTACCAGCGACTCAAGTTAGACGGGCTATTTAATACACAAATACACAAATACTCTCATTTAAATTTGGAAAACAAACCCTATGCTGTCGAAAATACTGTTTGTGCACAAAACTGGCCTAACGAAACAGTCCAACACCACATGCAGTTTGAATGGTATCTGCGACCGGCGTTAGAACAGTTTATGCTGTCATATAAATTTGGAAAACTACTGTCTGTGCACAAAACTGGCCTAACGAACGAATCCAATACCACATGTCGTTCGAATGGTATCTGTGAACCGCGTTAGAACAGTTTATGCTGCAATAAAGATATCAGCCTGGCCTGGTACCATAACGGGGTTAAAAACAATAGAACGCACGCGCAAGTAAGCAAGGAAGGACTAACGGACGCCGACGGACGCGCAAAACAGTTAGTGGTGAGTTATTCAATATATTCAATCAGACGACATGTTTAAACCCCAATGGTACCAGCGACTCAAGTTAGACGGGCTATTTAATACACAAATACACAAATACTCTCATTTAAATTTGGAAAACAAACCCTATGCTGTCGAAAATACTGTTTGTGCACAAAACTGGCCTAACGAAACAGTCCAACACCACATGCAGTTTGAATGGTATCTGCGACCGGCGTTAGAACAGTTTATGCTGTCATATAAATTTGGAAAACTACTGTCTGTGCACAAAACTGGCCTAACGAACGAATCCAATACCACATGTCGTTCGAATGGTATCTGTGAACCGCGTTAGAACAGTTTATGCTGCAATAAAGATATCAGCCTGGCCTGGTACCATAACGGGGTTAAAAACAATAGAACGCACGCGCAAGTAAGCAAGGAAGGACTAACGGACGCCGACGGACGCGCAAGATGCCATGGTCTGTAATTTTAACTAGAAATGTAATTATTTTAAATGCTGTAATTATAAGTGGAACTGAATTTAAGATAGAAACGCTGACATAGTGGGACAATAATATACTTCAAAGTTCAACTTACCAATGTTCGCAGGTGGCCGCAAGTCCGTCCGTCAGCTCTGTCAGGTGTCGTTGTTGCTTAAAAATAACCAAAGCTAGAAACAGTTAGTGGTGAGTTATTCAATATATTCAAGCAGACGACATGTTTAAACCCCCAATGGTACCAGCGACTCAAGTTAGACGGGCTATTTAATACACAAATACACAAATACTCTCATTTAAATTTGGAAAACAAACCCTATGCTGTCGAAAATACTGTTTGTGCACAAAACTGGCCTAACGAAACAGTCCAACACCACATGCAGTTTGAATGGTATCTGCGACCGGCGTTAGAACAGTTTATGCTGTCATATAAATTTGGAAAACTACTGTCTGTGCACAAAACTGGCCTAACGAACGAATCCAATACCACATGTCGTTCGAATGGTATCTGTGAACCGCGTTAGAACAGTTTATGCTGCAATAAAGATATCAGCCTGGCCTGGTACCATAACGGGGTTAAAAACAATAGAACGCACGCGCAAGTAAGCAAGGAAGGACTAACGGACGCCGACGGACGCGCAAAACAGTTAGTGGTGAGTTATTCAATATATTCAAGCAGACGACATGTTTAAACCCCAATGGTACCAGCGACTCAAGTTAGACGGGCTATTTAATACACAAATACACAAATACTCTCATTTAAATTTGGAAAACAAACCCTATGCTGTCGAAAATACTGTTTGTGCACAAAACTGGCCTAACGAAACAGTCCAACACCACATGCAGTTTGAATGGTATCTGCGACCGGCGATAGAACAGTTTATGCTGTCATATAAATTTGGAAAACTACTGTCTGTGCACAAAACTGGCCTAACGAACGAATCCAATACCACATGTCGTTCGAATGGTATCTGTGAACCGCGTTAGAACAGTTTATGCTGCAATAAAGATATCAGCCTGGCCTGGTACCATAACGGGGTTAAAAACAATAGAACGCACGCGCAAGTAAGCAAGGAAGGACTAACGGACGCCGACGGACGCGCAAAACAGTTAGTGGTGAGTTATTCAATATATTCAAGCAGACGACATGTTTAAACCCCAATGGTACCAGCGACTCAAGTTAGACGGGCTATTTAATACACAAATACACAAATACTCTCATTTAAAATTGGAAAACAAACCCTTTGCTGTCGAAAATACTGTTTGTGCACAAAACTGGCCTAACGAAACAGTCCAACACCACATGCAGTTTGAATGGTATCTGCGACCGGCGATAGAACAGTTTATGCTGTCATATAAATTTGGAAAACTACTGTCTGTGCACAAAACTGGCCTAACGAACGAATCCAATACCACATGTCGTTCGAATGGTATCTGTGAACCGCGTTAGAACAGTTTATGCTGCAATAAAGATATCAGCCTGGCCTGGTACCATAACGGGGTTAAAAACAATAGAACGCACGCGCAAGTAAGCAAGGAAGGACTAACGGACGCCGACGGACGCGCAAGATGCCATGGTCTGTAATTTTAACTAGAAATGTAATTATTTTAAATGCTGTAATTATAAGTGGAACTGAATTTAAGATAGAAACGCTGACATAGTGGGACAATAATATACTTCAAAGTTCAACTTACCAATGTTCGCAGGTGGCCGCAAGTCCGTCCGTCAGCTCTGTCAGGTGTCGTTGTTGCTTAAAAATAACCAAAGCTAGAAACAGTTAGTGGTGAGTTATTCAATATATTCAAGCAGACGACATGTTTAAACCCCCAATGGTACCAGCGACTCAAGTTAGACGGGCTATTTAATACACAAATACACAAATACTCTCATTTAAATTTGGAAAACAAACCCTATGCTGTCGAAAATACTGTTTGTGCACAAAACTGGCCTAACGAAACAGTCCAACACCACATGCAGTTTGAATGGTATCTGCGACCGGCGTTAGAACAGTTTATGCTGTCATATAAATTTGGAAAACTACTGTCTGTGCACAAAACTGGCCTAACGAACGAATCCAATACCACATGTCGTTCGAATGGTATCTGTGAACCGCGTTAGAACAGTTTATGCTGCAATAAAGATATCAGCCTGGCCTGGTACCATAACGGGGTTAAAAACAATAGAACGCACGCGCAAGTAAGCAAGGAAGGACTAACGGACGCCGACGGACGCGCAAAACAGTTAGTGGTGAGTTATTCAATATATTCAAGCAGACGACATGTTTAAACCCCAATGGTACCAGCGACTCAAGTTAGACGGGCTATTTAATACACAAATACACAAATACTCTCATTTAAATTTGGAAAACAAACCCTATGCTGTCGAAAATACTGTTTGTGCACAAAACTGGCCTAACGAAACAGTCCAACACCACATGCAGTTTGAATGGTATCTGCGACCGGCGATAGAACAGTTTATGCTGTCATATAAATTTGGAAAACTACTGTCTGTGCACAAAACTGGCCTAACGAACGAATCCAATACCACATGTCGTTCGAATGGTATCTGTGAACCGCGTTAGAACAGTTTATGCTGCAATAAAGATATCAGCCTGGCCTGGTACCATAACGGGGTTAAAAACAATAGAACGCACGCGCAAGTAAGCAAGGAAGGACTAACGGACGCCGACGGACGCGCAAAACAGTTAGTGGTGAGTTATTCAATATATTCAAGCAGACGACATGTTTAAACCCCAATGGTACCAGCGACTCAAGTTAGACGGGCTATTTAATACACAAATACACAAATACTCTCATTTAAATTTGGAAAACAAACCCTTTGCTGTCTAAAATACTGTTTGTGCACAAAACTGGCCTAACGAAACAGTCCAACACCACATGCAGTTTGAATGGTATCTGCGACCGGCGATAGAACAGTTTATGCTGTCATATAAATTTGGAAAACTACTGTCTGTGCACAAAACTGGCCTAACGAACGAATCCAATACCACATGTCGTTCGAATGGTATCTGTGAACCGCGTTAGAACAGTTTATGCTGCAATAAAGATATCAGCCTGGCCTGGTACCATAACGGGGTTAAAAACAATAGAACGCACGCGCAAGTAAGCAAGGAAGGACTAACGGACGCCGACGGACGCGCAAGATGCCATGGTCTGTAATTTTAACTAGAAATGTAATTATTTTAAATGCTGTAATTATAAGTGGAACTGAATTTAAGATAGAAACGCTGACATAGTGGGACAATAATATACTTCAAAGTTCAACTTACCAATGTTCGCAGGTGGCCGCAAGTCCGTCCGTCAGCTCTGTCAGGTGTCGTTGTTGCTTAAAAATAACCAAAGCTAGAAACAGTTAGTGGTGAGTTATTCAATATATTCAAGCAGACGACATGTTTAAACCCCCAATGGTACCAGCGACTCAAGTTAGACGGGCTATTTAATACACAAATACACAAATACTCTCATTTAAATTTGGAAAACAAACCCTATGCTGTCGAAAATACTGTTTGTGCACAAAACTGGCCTAACGAAACAGTCCAACACCACATGCAGTTTGAATGGTATCTGCGACCGGCGTTAGAACAGTTTATGCTGTCATATAAATTTGGAAAACTACTGTCTGTGCACAAAACTGGCCTAACGAACGAATCCAATACCACATGTCGTTCGAATGGTATCTGTGAACCGCGTTAGAACAGTTTATGCTGCAATAAAGATATCAGCCTGGCCTGGTACCATAACGGGGTTAAAAACAATAGAACGCACGCGCAAGTAAGCAAGGAAGGACTAACGGACGCCGACGGACGCGCAAAACAGTTAGTGGTGAGTTATTCAATATATTCAAGCAGACGACATGTTTAAACCCCAATGGTACCAGCGACTCAAGTTAGACGGGCTATTTAATACACAAATACACAAATACTCTCATTTAAATTTGGAAAACAAACCCTATGCTGTCGAAAATACTGTTTGTGCACAAAACTGGCCTAACGAAACAGTCCAACACCACATGCAGTTTGAATGGTATCTGCGACCGGCGATAGAACAGTTTATGCTGTCATATAAATTTGGAAAACTACTGTCTGTGCACAAAACTGGCCTAACGAACGAATCCAATACCACATGTCGTTCGAATGGTATCTGTGAACCGCGTTAGAACAGTTTATGCTGCAATAAAGATATCAGCCTGGCCTGGTACCATAACGGGGTTAAAAACAATAGAACGCACGCGCAAGTAAGCAAGGAAGGACTAACGGACGCCGACGGACGCGCAAGATGCCATGGTCTGTAATTTTAACTAGAAATGTAATTATTTTAAATGCTGTAATTATAAGTGGAACTGAATTTAAGATAGAAACGCTGACATAGTGGGACAATAATATACTTCAAAGTTCAACTTACCAATGTTCGCAGGTGGCCGCAAGTCCGTCCGTCAGCTCTGTCAGGTGTCGTTGTTGCTTAAAAATAACCAAAGCTAGAAACAGTTAGTGGTGAGTTATTCAATATATTCAAGCAGACGACATGTTTAAACCCCCAATGGTACCAGCGACTCAAGTTAGACGGGCTATTTAATACACAAATACACAAATACTCTCATTTAAATTTGGAAAACAAACCCTATGCTGTCGAAAATACTGTTTGTGCACAAAACTGGCCTAACGAAACAGTCCAACACCACATGCAGTTTGAATGGTATCTGCGACCGGCGTTAGAACAGTTTATGCTGTCATATAAATTTGGAAAACTACTGTCTGTGCACAAAACTGGCCTAACGAACGAATCCAATACCACATGTCGTTCGAATGGTATCTGTGAACCGCGTTAGAACAGTTTATGCTGCAATAAAGATATCAGCCTGGCCTGGTACCATAACGGGGTTAAAAACAATAGAACGCACGCGCAAGTAAGCAAGGAAGGACTAACGGACGCCGACGGACGCGCAAAACAGTTAGTGGTGAGTTATTCAATATATTCAAGCAGACGACATGTTTAAACCCCAATGGTACCAGCGACTCAAGTTAGACGGGCTATTTAATACACAAATACACAAATACTCTCATTTAAATTTGGAAAACAAACCCTATGCTGTCGAAAATACTGTTTGTGCACAAAACTGGCCTAACGAAACAGTCCAACACCACATGCAGTTTGAATGGTATCTGCGACCGGCGATAGAACAGTTTATGCTGTCATATAAATTTGGAAAACTACTGTCTGTGCACAAAACTGGCCTAACGAACGAATCCAATACCACATGTCGTTCGAATGGTATCTGTGAACCGCGTTAGAACAGTTTATGCTGCAATAAAGATATCAGCCTGGCCTGGTACCATAACGGGGTTAAAAACAATAGAACGCACGCGCAAGTAAGCAAGGAAGGACTAACGGACGCCGACGGACGCGCAAGATGCCATGGTCTGTAATTTTAACTAGAAATGTAATTATTTTAAATGCTGTAATTATAAGTGGAACTGAATTTAAGATAGAAACGCTGACATAGTGGGACAATAATATACTTCAAAGTTCAACTTACCAATGTTCGCAGGTGGCCGCAAGTCCGTCCGTCAGCTCTGTCAGGTGTCGTTGTTGCTTAAAAATAACCAAAGCTAGAAACAGTTAGTGGTGAGTTATTCAATATATTCAAGCAGACGACATGTTTAAACCCCCAATGGTACCAGCGACTCAAGTTAGACGGGCTATTTAATACACAAATACACAAATACTCTCATTTAAATTTGGAAAACAAACCCTATGCTGTCGAAAATACTGTTTGTGCACAAAACTGGCCTAACGAAACAGTCCAACACCACATGCAGTTTGAATGGTATCTGCGACCGGCGTTAGAACAGTTTATGCTGTCATATAAATTTGGAAAACTACTGTCTGTGCACAAAACTGGCCTAACGAACGAATCCAATACCACATGTCGTTCGAATGGTATCTGTGAACCGCGTTAGAACAGTTTATGCTGCAATAAAGATATCAGCCTGGCCTGGTACCATAACGGGGTTAAAAACAATAGAACGCACGCGCAAGTAAGCAAGGAAGGACTAACGGACGCCGACGGACGCGCAAAACAGTTAGTGGTGAGTTATTCAATATATTCAAGCAGACGACATGTTTAAACCCCAATGGTACCAGCGACTCAAGTTAGACGGGCTTTTTAATACACAAATACACAAATACTCTCATTTAAATTTGGAAAACAAACCCTATGCTGTCGAAAATACTGTTTGTGCACAAAACTGGCCTAACGAAACAGTCCAACACCACATGCAGTTTGAATGGTATCTGCGACCGGCGATAGAACAGTTTATGCTGTCATATAAATTTGGAAAACTACTGTCTGTGCACAAAACTGGCCTAACGAACGAATCCAATACCACATGTCGTTCGAATGGTATCTGTGAACCGCGTTAGAACAGTTTATGCTGCAATAAAGATATCAGCCTGGCCTGGTACCATAACGGGGTTAAAAACAATAGAACGCACGCGCAAGTAAGCAAGGAAGGACTAACGGACGCCGACGGACGCGCAAGATGCCATGGTCTGTAATTTTAACTAGAAATGTAATTATTTTAAATGCTGTAATTATAAGTGGAACTGAATTTAAGATAGAAACGCTGACATAGTGGGACAATAATATACTTCAAAGTTCAACTTACCAATGTTCGCAGGTGGCCGCAAGTCCGTCCGTCAGCTCTGTCAGGTGTCGTTGTTGCTTAAAAATAACCAAAGCTAGAAACAGTTAGTGGTGAGTTATTCAATATATTCAAGCAGACGACATGTTTAAACCCCCAATGGTACCAGCGACTCAAGTTAGACGGGCTATTTAATACACAAATACACAAATACTCTCATTTAAATTTGGAAAACAAACCCTATGCTGTCGAAAATACTGTTTGTGCACAAAACTGGCCTAACGAAACAGTCCAACACCACATGCAGTTTGAATGGTATCTGCGACCGGCGTTAGAACAGTTTATGCTGTCATATAAATTTGGAAAACTACTGTCTGTGCACAAAACTGGCCTAACGAACGAATCCAATACCACATGTCGTTCGAATGGTATCTGTGAACCGCGTTAGAACAGTTTATGCTGCAATAAAGATATCAGCCTGGCCTGGTACCATAACGGGGTTAAAAACAATAGAACGCACGCGCAAGTAAGCAAGGAAGGACTAACGGACGCCGACGGACGCGCAAAACAGTTAGTGGTGAGTTATTCAATATATTCAAGCAGACGACATGTTTAAACCCCAATGGTACCAGCGACTCAAGTTAGACGGGCTATTTAATACACAAATACACAAATACTCTCATTTAAATTTGGAAAACAAACCCTATGCTGTCGAAAATACTGTTTGTGCACAAAACTGGCCTAACGAAACAGTCCAACACCACATGCAGTTTGAATGGTATCTGCGACCGGCGATAGAACAGTTTATGCTGTCATATAAATTTGGAAAACTACTGTCTGTGCACAAAACTGGCCTAACGAACGAATCCAATACCACATGTCGTTCGAATGGTATCTGTGAACCGCGTTAGAACAGTTTATGCTGCAATAAAGATATCAGCCTGGCCTGGTACCATAACGGGGTTAAAAACAATAGAACGCACGCGCAAGTAAGCAAGGAAGGACTAACGGACGCCGACGGACGCGCAAGATGCCATGGTCTGTAATTTTAACTAGAAATGTAATTATTTTAAATGCTGTAATTATAAGTGGAACTGAATTTAAGATAGAAACGCTGACATAGTGGGACAATAATATACTTCAAAGTTCAACTTACCAATGTTCGCAGGTGGCCGCAAGTCCGTCCGTCAGCTCTGTCAGGTGTCGTTGTTGCTTAAAAATAACCAAAGCTAGAAACAGTTAGTGGTGAGTTATTCAATATATTCAAGCAGACGACATGTTTAAACCCCCAATGGTACCAGCGACTCAAGTTAGACGGGCTATTTAATACACAAATACACAAATACTCTCATTTAAATTTGGAAAACAAACCCTATGCTGTCGAAAATACTGTTTGTGCACAAAACTGGCCTAACGAAACAGTCCAACCACATGCAGTTTGAATGGTATCTGCGACCGGCGTTAGAACAGTTTATGCTGTCATATAATTTGGAAAACTACTGTCTGTGCACAAACTGGCCTAACGAACGAATCCAATACCACATGTCGTTCGAATGGTATCTGTGAACCGCGTTAGAACAGTTTATGCGCTGCAATAAAGATATCAGCCTGGGCTGGTACCATACGGGGTTAAAAACAATAGAACGCACGCGCAAGTAAGCAAGGAAGGACTAACGGACGCCGACGGACGCGCAAAACAGTTAGTGGTGAGTTATTCAATATATTCAAGCAGACGACATGTTTAAACCCCAATGGTACCAGCGACTCAAGTTAGACGGGCTATTTAATACACAAATACACAAATACTCTCATTTAAATTTGGAAAACAAACCCTATGCTGTCGAAAATACTGTTTGTGCACAAAACTGGCCTAACGAAACAGTCCAACACCACATGCAGTTTGAATGGTATCTGCGACCGGCGATAGAACAGTTTATGCTGTCATATAAATTTGGAAAACTACTGTCTGTGCACAAAACTGGCCTAACGAACGAATCCAATACCACATGTCGTTCGAATGGTATCTGTGAACCGCGTTAGAACAGTTTATGCTGCAATAAAGATATCAGCCTGGCCTGGTACCATAACGGGGTTAAAAACAATAGAACGCACGCGCAAGTAAGCAAGGAAGGACTAACGGACGCCGACGGACGCGCAAGATGCCATGGTCTGTAATTTTAACTAGAAATGTAATTATTTTAAATGCTGTAATTATAAGTGGAACTGAATTTAAGATAGAAACGCTGACATAGTGGGACAATAATATACTTCAAAGTTCAACTTACCAATGTTCGCAGGTGGCCGCAAGTCCGTCCGTCAGCTCTGTCAGGTGTCGTTGTTGCTTAAAAATAACCAAAGCTAGAAACAGTTAGTGGTGAGTTATTCAATATATTCAAGCAGACGACATGTTTTTAACCCCCAATGGTACCAGCGACTCAAGTTAGACGGGCTATTTAATACACAAATACACAAATACTCTCATTTAAATTTGGAAAACAAACCCTATGCTGTCGAAAATACTGTTTGTGCACAAAACTGGCCTAACGAAACAGTCCAACACCACATGCAGTTTGAATGGTATCTGCGACCGGCGTTAGAACAGTTTATGCTGTCATATAAATTTGGAAAACTACTGTCTGTGCACAAAACTGGCCTAACGAACGAATCCAATACCACATGTCGTTCGAATGGTATCTGTGAACCCGCGTTAGAACAGTTTATTGCTGCAATAAAGATATCAGCCTGGCCTGGTACCATAACGGGGTTAAAAACAATAGAACGCACGCGCAAGTAAGCAAGGAAGGACTAACGGACGCCGACGGACGCGCAAAACAGTTAGTGGTGAGTTATTCAATATATTCAAGCAGACGACATGTTTAAACCCCAATGGTACCAGCGACTCAAGTTAGACGGGCTATTTAATACACAAATACACAAATACTCTCATTTAAATTTGGAAAACAAACCCTATGCTGTCGAAAATACTGTTTGTGCACAAAACTGGCCTAACGAAACAGTCCAACACCACATGCAGTTTGAATGGTATCTGCGACCGGCGATAGAACAGTTTATGCTGTCATATAAATTTGGAAAACTACTGTCTGTGCACAAAACTGGCCTAACGAACGATCCAATACCACATGTCGTTCGAATGGTATCTGTGAACCGCGTTAGAACAGTTTATGCTGCCAATAAAGATATCAGCCTGGCCTGGTACCATAACGGGGTTAAAAACAATAGAACGCACGCGCAAGTAAGCAAGGAAGGACTAACGGACGCCGACGGACGCGCAAAACAGTTAGTGGTGAGTTATTCAATATATTCAAGCAGACGACATGTTTAAACCCAATGGTACCAGCGACTCAAGTTAGACGGGCTATTTAATACACAAATACACAAATACTCTCATTTAAATTTGGAAAACAAACCCTATGCTGTCGAAAATACTGTTTGTGCACAAAACTGGCCTAACGAAACAGTCCAACACCACATGCAGTTTGAATGGTATCTGCGACCGGCGTTAGAACAGTTTATGCTGTCATATAAATTTGGAAAACTACTGTCTGTGCACAAAACTGGCCTAACGAACGAATCCAATACCACATGTCGTTCGAATGGTATCTGTGAACGCGTTAGAACAGTTTATGCTGCATAAAGATATCAGCCTGGCCTGGTACCATAACGGGGTTAAAAACAATAGAACGCACGCGCAAGTAAGCAAGGAAGGACTAACGGACGCCGACGGACGCGCAAAACAGTTAGTGGTGAGTTATTCAATATATTCAAGCAGACGACATGTTTAAACCCCAATGGTACCAGCGACTCAAGTTAGACGGGCTATTTAATACACAAATACACAAATACTCTCATTTAAATTTGGAAAACAAACCTCTGCTGTCGAAAATACTGTTTGTGCACAAAACTGGCCTAACGAAACAGTCCAACACCACATGCAGTTTTGAATGGTATCTGCAACCGCGTTAGAACAGTTTATGCTGTCATATAAATTTGGAAAACTACTGTCTGTGCACAAAACTGGCCTAACGAACGAATCCAATACCACATGTCGTTCGAATGGTATCTGTGAACCGCGTTAGAACAGTTTATGCTGCAATAAAGATATCAGCCTGGCCTGGTACCATAACGGGTTAAAAACAATAGAACGCACGCGCAAGTAAGCAAGGAAGGACTAACGGACGCCGACGGACGCGCAAAACAGTTAGTGGTGAGTTATTCAATATATTCAAGCAGACGACATGTTTAAACCCCAATGGTACCAGCGACTCAAGTTAGACGGGCTATTTAATACACAAATACACAAATACTCTCATTTAAATTTGGAAAACAAACCCTATGCTGTCGAAAATACTGTTTGTGCACAAAACTGGGCCTAACGAAACAGTCCAACACCACATGCAGTTTGAATGGTATCTGCGACCGGCGATAGAACAGTTTATGCTGTCATATAAATTTGGAAAACTACTGTCTGTGCACAAAACTGGCCTAACGAACGAATCCAATACCACATGTCGTTCGAATGGTATCTGTGAACCGCGTTAGAACAGTTTATGCTGCAATAAAGATATCAGCCTGGCCTGGTACCATAACGGGGTTAAAAACAATAGAACGCACGCGCAAGTAAGCAAGGAAGGACTAACGGACGCCGACGGACGCGCAAAA
>CAKLPP020000044.1:0-41715 GCA_922989275.2 Gari tellinella
GACAATTCTAACGAGTAGTCACGCCATAGGGTTTAATGCTGGAATAAAGATTTCAGTTTTTAATGACCAGCCAATTGAATACCATACCGGGGATTATAATAGAACGGACGCCGCGGGATTATAATAGAACGGACGCCGCGGGGACGGACAGACGACGCGACCGACGCGCGTTATGCCATGGTCTGTTATTTTAAATAGATAGGAGAGTTATTCAATATATTCAAGCAGACATTTTTAAACCCCCAATGGTATCAACGGCTCAATTTTATACACAAATGTTTTCACGTAATTTTGCAGCAAACCCTATGGTGTCACTACTGTTTTTTACTTTGACAAAACTCGCCTTACGGTGAGCCTAACACCATTCCTCTCGTCAGTTTGAATGGTATCTATGACGCTAGTAAGAAGAGCTTTATGCTGAATATGATTTAACTTAATTTTACACAAAACCCTATGGTGTCACTACTGTTTTTTACTTTGACAAAACTCGCCTTACGGTGAGCCTAACACCATTCCTCTCGTCAGTTTGAATGGTATCTATGACGCTAGTAAGAAGAGCTTTATGCTCATATGATTTAACTTAAGTTTGCACAAAACCCTATGGTGTCACTACTGTTTTGAATCGTCTCGAAGAGACAATTCTAACGAGTAGTCACGCCATAGGGTTTAATGCTGGAATAAAGATTTCAGTTTTTAATGACCAGCCAATTGAATACCATACCGGGGATTATAATAGAACGGACGCCGCGGGATTATAATAGAACGGACGCCACGGGGACGGACGGACGCCGCGACCGACGCGCGTTATGCCATGGTCTGTTATTTTAAATAGAT
This sequence comes from Gari tellinella, assembly GCA_922989275.2. NCBI lineage: Eukaryota > Metazoa > Mollusca > Bivalvia > Cardiida > Psammobiidae > Gari > Gari tellinella. The sequence continues at coordinate 835 of CAKLPP020000044.1, forward strand.
AGGAGAGTTAGTCAATATATTCAAGCAGACATTTTTAAACCCCCAATGGTATCAACGGCTCAATTTTATACACAAATGTTTTCACGTAATTTTGCAGCAAACCCTATGGTGTCACTACTGTTTTTTAATTTGACAAAACTCGCCTTACGGTGAGCCTAACACCATTCCTCTCGTCAGTTTGAATGGTATCTATGACGCTAGTAAGAAGAGCTTTATGCTGAATATGATTTAACTTAATTTTACACAAAACCCTATGGTGTCACTACTGTTTTTTACTTTGACAAAACTCGCCTTACGGTGAGCCTAACACCATTCCTCTCGTCAGTTTGAATGGTATCTATGACGCTAGTAAGAAGAGCTTTATGCTCATATGATTTAACTTAAGTTTGCACAAAACCCTATGGTGTCACTACTGTTTTGAATCGTCTCGAAGAGACAATTCTAACGAGTAGTCACGCCATAGGGTTTAATGCTGGAATAAAGATTTCAGTTTTTAATGACCAGCCAATTGAATACCATACCGGGGATTATAATAGAACGGACGCCGCGGGATTATAATAGAACGGACGCCGCGGGGACGGACGGACGCCGCGACCGACGCGCGTTATGCCATGGTCTGTTATTTTAAATAGATAGGAGAGTTATTCAATATATTCAAGCAGACATTTTTAAACCCCCAATGGTATCAACGGCTCAATTTTATACACAAATGTTTTCACGTAATTTTGCAGCAAACCCTATGGTGTCACTACTGTTTTTTACTTTGACAAAACTCGCCTTACGGTGAGCCTAACACCATTCCTCTCGTCAGTTTGAATGGTATCTATGACGCTAGTAAGAAGAGCTTTATGCTGAATATGATTTAACTTAATTTTACACAAAACCCTATGGTGTCACTACTGTTTTTTACTTTGACAAAACTCGCCTTACGGTGAGCCTAACACCATTCCTCTCGTCAGTTTGAATGGTATCTATGACGCTAGTAAGAAGAGCTTTATGCTCATATGATTTAACTTAAGTTTGCACAAAACCCTATGGTGTCACTACTGTTTTGAATCGTCTCGAAGAGACAATTCTAATGAGTAGTCACGCCATAGGGTTTAATGCTGGAATAAAGATTTCAGTTTTTAATGACCAGCCAATTGAATACCATACCGGGGATTATAATAGAACGGACGCCGCGGGATTATAATAGAACGGACGCCGCGGGGACGGACGGACGCCGCGACCGACGCGCGTTATGCCATGGTCTGTTATTTTAAATAGATAGGAGAGTTATTCAATATATTCAAGCAGACATTTTTAAACCCCCAATGGTATCAACGGCTCAATTTTATACACAAATGTTTTCACGTAATTTTGCAGCAAACCCTATGGTGTCACTACTGTTTTTTACTTTGACAAAACTCGCCTTACGGTGAGCCTAACACCATTCCTCTCGTCAGTTTGAATGGTATCTATGACGCTAGTAAGAAGAGCTTTATGCTGAATATGATTTAACTTAATTTTACACAAAACCCTATGGTGTCACTACTGTTTTTTACTTTGACAAAACTCGCCTTACGGTGAGCCTAACACCATTCCTCTCGTCAGTTTGAATGGTATCTATGACGCTAGTAAGAAGAGCTTTATGCTCATATGATTTAACTTAAGTTTGCACAAAACCCTATGGTGTCACTACTGTTTTGAATCGTCTCGAAGAGACAATTCTAACGAGTAGTCACGCCATAGGGTTTAATGCTGGAATAAAGATTTCAGTTTTTAATGACCAGCCAATTGAATACCATACCGGGGATTATAATAGAACGGACGCCGCGGGATTATAATAGAACGGACGCCGCGGGGACGGACGGACGCCGCGACCGACGCGCGTTATGCCATGGTCTGTTATTTTAAATAGATAGGAGAGTTATTCAATATATTCAAGCAGACATTTTTAAACCCCCAATGGTATCAACGGCTCAATTTTATACACAAATGTTTTCACGTAATTTTGCAGCAAACCCTATGGTGTCACTACTGTTTTTTACTTTGACAAAACTCGCCTTACGGTGAGCCTAACACCATTCCTCTCGTCAGTTTGAATGGTATCTATGACGCTAGTAAGAAGAGCTTTATGCTGAATATGATTTAACTTAATTTTACACAAAACCCTATGGTGTCACTACTGTTTTTTACTTTGACAAAACTCGCCTTACGGTGAGCCTAACACCATTCCTCTCGTCAGTTTGAATGGTATCTATGACGCTAGTAAGAAGAGCTTTATGCTCATATGATTTAACTTAAGTTTGCACAAAACCCTATGGTGTCACTACTGTTTTGAATCGTCTCGAAGAGACAATTCTAACGAGTAGTCACGCCATAGGGTTTAATGCTGGAATAAAGATTTCAGTTTTTAATGACCAGCCAATTGAATACCATACCGGGGATTATAATAGAACGGACGCCGCGGGATTATAATAGAACGGACGCCGCGGGGACGGACAGACGACGCGACCGACGCGCGTTATGCCATGGTCTGTTATTTTAAATAGATAGGAGAGTTATTCAATATATTCAAGCAGACATTTTTAAACCCCCAATGGTATCAACGGCTCAATTTTATACACAAATGTTTTCACGTAATTTTGCAGCAAACCCTATGGTGTCACTACTGTTTTTTACTTTGACAAAACTCGCCTTACGGTGAGCCTAACACCATTCCTCTCGTCAGTTTGAATGGTATCTATGACGCTAGTAAGAAGAGCTTTATGCTGAATATGATTTAACTTAATTTTACACAAAACCCTATGGTGTCACTACTGTTTTTTAATTTGACAAAACTCGCCTTACGGTGAGCCTAACACCATTCCTCTCGTCAGTTTGAATGGTATCTATGACGCTAGTAAGAAGAGCTTTATGCTCATATGATTTAACTTAAGTTTGCACAAAACCCTATGGTGTCACTACTGTTTTGAATCGTCTCGAAGAGACAATTCTAACGAGTAGTCACGCCATAGGGTTTAATGCTGGAATAAAGATTTCAGTTTTTAATGACCAGCCAATTGAATACCATACCGGGGATTATAATAGAACGGACGCCGCGGGATTATAATAGAACGGACGCCACGGGGACGGACGGACGCCGCGACCGACGCGCGTTATGCCATGGTCTGTTATTTTAAATAGATAGGAGAGTTAGTCAATATATTCAAGCAGACATTTTTAAACCCCCAATGGTATCAACGGCTCAATTTTATACACAAATGTTTTCACGTAATTTTGCAGCAAACCCTATGGTGTCACTACTGTTTTTTAATTTGACAAAACTCGCCTTACGGTGAGCCTAACACCATTCCTCTCGTCAGTTTGAATGGTATCTATGACGCTAGTAAGAAGAGCTTTATGCTGAATATGATTTAACTTAATTTTACACAAAACCCTATGGTGTCACTACTGTTTTTTACTTTGACAAAACTCGCCTTACGGTGAGCCTAACACCATTCCTCTCGTCAGTTTGAATGGTATCTATGACGCTAGTAAGAAGAGCTTTATGCTCATATGATTTAACTTAAGTTTGCACAAAACCCTATGGTGTCACTACTGTTTTGAATCGTCTCGAAGAGACAATTCTAACGAGTAGTCACGCCATAGGGTTTAATGCTGGAATAAAGATTTCAGTTTTTAATGACCAGCCAATTGAATACCATACCGGGGATTATAATAGAACGGACGCCGCGGGATTATAATAGAACGGACGCCGCGGGGACGGACGGACGCCGCGACCGACGCGCGTTATGCCATGGTCTGTTATTTTAAATAGATAGGAGAGTTATTCAATATATTCAAGCAGACATTTTTAAACCCCCAATGGTATCAACGGCTCAATTTTATACACAAATGTTTTCACGTAATTTTGCAGCAAACCCTATGGTGTCACTACTGTTTTTTACTTTGACAAAACTCGCCTTACGGTGAGCCTAACACCATTCCTCTCGTCAGTTTGAATGGTATCTATGACGCTAGTAAGAAGAGCTTTATGCTGAATATGATTTAACTTAATTTTACACAAAACCCTATGGTGTCACTACTGTTTTTTACTTTGACAAAACTCGCCTTACGGTGAGCCTAACACCATTCCTCTCGTCAGTTTGAATGGTATCTATGACGCTAGTAAGAAGAGCTTTATGCTCATATGATTTAACTTAAGTTTGCACAAAACCCTATGGTGTCACTACTGTTTTGAATCGTCTCGAAGAGACAATTCTAATGAGTAGTCACGCCATAGGGTTTAATGCTGGAATAAAGATTTCAGTTTTTAATGACCAGCCAATTGAATACCATACCGGGGATTATAATAGAACGGACGCCGCGGGATTATAATAGAACGGACGCCGCGGGGACGGACGGACGCCGCGACCGACGCGCGTTATGCCATGGTCTGTTATTTTAAATAGATAGGAGAGTTATTCAATATATTCAAGCAGACATTTTTAAACCCCCAATGGTATCAACGGCTCAATTTTATACACAAATGTTTTCACGTAATTTTGCAGCAAACCCTATGGTGTCACTACTGTTTTTTACTTTGACAAAACTCGCCTTACGGTGAGCCTAACACCATTCCTCTCGTCAGTTTGAATGGTATCTATGACGCTAGTAAGAAGAGCTTTATGCTGAATATGATTTAACTTAATTTTACACAAAACCCTATGGTGTCACTACTGTTTTTTACTTTGACAAAACTCGCCTTACGGTGAGCCTAACACCATTCCTCTCGTCAGTTTGAATGGTATCTATGACGCTAGTAAGAAGAGCTTTATGCTCATATGATTTAACTTAAGTTTGCACAAAACCCTATGGTGTCACTACTGTTTTGAATCGTCTCGAAGAGACAATTCTAACGAGTAGTCACGCCATAGGGTTTAATGCTGGAATAAAGATTTCAGTTTTTAATGACCAGCCAATTGAATACCATACCGGGGATTATAATAGAACGGACGCCGCGGGATTATAATAGAACGGACGCCGCGGGGACGGACGGACGCCGCGACCGACGCGCGTTATGCCATGGTCTGTTATTTTAAATAGATAGGAGAGTTATTCAATATATTCAAGCAGACATTTTTAAACCCCCAATGGTATCAACGGCTCAATTTTATACACAAATGTTTTCACGTAATTTTGCAGCAAACCCTATGGTGTCACTACTGTTTTTTACTTTGACAAAACTCGCCTTACGGTGAGCCTAACACCATTCCTCTCGTCAGTTTGAATGGTATCTATGACGCTAGTAAGAAGAGCTTTATGCTGAATATGATTTAACTTAATTTTACACAAAACCCTATGGTGTCACTACTGTTTTTTACTTTGACAAAACTCGCCTTACGGTGAGCCTAACACCATTCCTCTCGTCAGTTTGAATGGTATCTATGACGCTAGTAAGAAGAGCTTTATGCTCATATGATTTAACTTAAGTTTGCACAAAACCCTATGGTGTCACTACTGTTTTGAATCGTCTCGAAGAGACAATTCTAACGAGTAGTCACGCCATAGGGTTTAATGCTGGAATAAAGATTTCAGTTTTTAATGACCAGCCAATTGAATACCATACCGGGGATTATAATAGAACGGACGCCGCGGGATTATAATAGAACGGACGCCGCGGGGACGGACAGACGACGCGACCGACGCGCGTTATGCCATGGTCTGTTATTTTAAATAGATAGGAGAGTTATTCAATATATTCAAGCAGACATTTTTAAACCCCCAATGGTATCAACGGCTCAATTTTATACACAAATGTTTTCACGTAATTTTGCAGCAAACCCTATGGTGTCACTACTGTTTTTTACTTTGACAAAACTCGCCTTACGGTGAGCCTAACACCATTCCTCTCGTCAGTTTGAATGGTATCTATGACGCTAGTAAGAAGAGCTTTATGCTGAATATGATTTAACTTAATTTTACACAAAACCCTATGGTGTCACTACTGTTTTTTACTTTGACAAAACTCGCCTTACGGTGAGCCTAACACCATTCCTCTCGTCAGTTTGAATGGTATCTATGACGCTAGTAAGAAGAGCTTTATGCTCATATGATTTAACTTAAGTTTGCACAAAACCCTATGGTGTCACTACTGTTTTGAATCGTCTCGAAGAGACAATTCTAACGAGTAGTCACGCCATAGGGTTTAATGCTGGAATAAAGATTTCAGTTTTTAATGACCAGCCAATTGAATACCATACCGGGGATTATAATAGAACGGACGCCGCGGGATTATAATAGAACGGACGCCACGGGGACGGACGGACGCCGCGACCGACGCGCGTTATGCCATGGTCTGTTATTTTAAATAGATAGGAGAGTTAGTCAATATATTCAAGCAGACATTTTTAAACCCCCAATGGTATCAACGGCTCAATTTTATACACAAATGTTTTCACGTAATTTTGCAGCAAACCCTATGGTGTCACTACTGTTTTTTAATTTGACAAAACTCGCCTTACGGTGAGCCTAACACCATTCCTCTCGTCAGTTTGAATGGTATCTATGACGCTAGTAAGAAGAGCTTTATGCTGAATATGATTTAACTTAATTTTACACAAAACCCTATGGTGTCACTACTGTTTTTTACTTTGACAAAACTCGCCTTACGGTGAGCCTAACACCATTCCTCTCGTCAGTTTGAATGGTATCTATGACGCTAGTAAGAAGAGCTTTATGCTCATATGATTTAACTTAAGTTTGCACAAAACCCTATGGTGTCACTACTGTTTTGAATCATCTCGAAGAGACAATTCTAACGAGTAGTCACGCCATAGGGTTTAATGCTGGAATAAAGATTTCAGTTTTTAATGACCAGCCAATTGAATACCATACCGGGGATTATAATAGAACGGACGCCGCGGGATTATAATAGAACGGACGCCGCGGGGACGGACGGACGCCGCGACCGACGCGCGTTATGCCATGGTCTGTTATTTTAAATAGATAGGAGAGTTATTCAATATATTCAAGCAGACATTTTTAAACCCCCAATGGTATCAACGGCTCAATTTTATACACAAATGTTTTCACGTAATTTTGCAGCAAACCCTATGGTGTCACTACTGTTTTTTACTTTGACAAAACTCGCCTTACGGTGAGCCTAACACCATTCCTCTCGTCAGTTTGAATGGTATCTATGACGCTAGTAAGAAGAGCTTTATGCTGAATATGATTTAACTTAATTTTACACAAAACCCTATGGTGTCACTACTGTTTTTTACTTTGACAAAACTCGCCTTACGGTGAGCCTAACACCATTCCTCTCGTCAGTTTGAATGGTATCTATGACGCTAGTAAGAAGAGCTTTATGCTCATATGATTTAACTTAAGTTTGCACAAAACCCTATGGTGTCACTACTGTTTTGAATCGTCTCGAAGAGACAATTCTAATGAGTAGTCACGCCATAGGGTTTAATGCTGGAATAAAGATTTCAGTTTTTAATGACCAGCCAATTGAATACCATACCGGGGATTATAATAGAACGGACGCCGCGGGATTATAATAGAACGGACGCCGCGGGGACGGACGGACGCCGCGACCGACGCGCGTTATGCCATGGTCTGTTATTTTAAATAGATAGGAGAGTTATTCAATATATTCAAGCAGACATTTTTAAACCCCCAATGGTATCAACGGCTCAATTTTATACACAAATGTTTTCACGTAATTTTGCAGCAAACCCTATGGTGTCACTACTGTTTTTTACTTTGACAAAACTCGCCTTACGGTGAGCCTAACACCATTCCTCTCGTCAGTTTGAATGGTATCTATGACGCTAGTAAGAAGAGCTTTATGCTGAATATGATTTAACTTAATTTTACACAAAACCCTATGGTGTCACTACTGTTTTTTACTTTGACAAAACTCGCCTTACGGTGAGCCTAACACCATTCCTCTCGTCAGTTTGAATGGTATCTATGACGCTAGTAAGAAGAGCTTTATGCTCATATGATTTAACTTAAGTTTGCACAAAACCCTATGGTGTCACTACTGTTTTGAATCGTCTCGAAGAGACAATTCTAACGAGTAGTCACGCCATAGGGTTTAATGCTGGAATAAAGATTTCAGTTTTTAATGACCAGCCAATTGAATACCATACCGGGGATTATAATAGAACGGACGCCGCGGGATTATAATAGAACGGACGCCGCGGGGACGGACGGACGCCGCGACCGACGCGCGTTATGCCATGGTCTGTTATTTTAAATAGATAGGAGAGTTATTCAATATATTCAAGCAGACATTTTTAAACCCCCAATGGTATCAACGGCTCAATTTTATACACAAATGTTTTCACGTAATTTTGCAGCAAACCCTATGGTGTCACTACTGTTTTTTACTTTGACAAAACTCGCCTTACGGTGAGCCTAACACCATTCCTCTCGTCAGTTTGAATGGTATCTATGACGCTAGTAAGAAGAGCTTTATGCTGAATATGATTTAACTTAATTTTACACAAAACCCTATGGTGTCACTACTGTTTTTTACTTTGACAAAACTCGCCTTACGGTGAGCCTAACACCATTCCTCTCGTCAGTTTGAATGGTATCTATGACGCTAGTAAGAAGAGCTTTATGCTCATATGATTTAACTTAAGTTTGCACAAAACCCTATGGTGTCACTACTGTTTTGAATCGTCTCGAAGAGACAATTCTAACGAGTAGTCACGCCATAGGGTTTAATGCTGGAATAAAGATTTCAGTTTTTAATGACCAGCCAATTGAATACCATACCGGGGATTATAATAGAACGGACGCCGCGGGATTATAATAGAACGGACGCCGCGGGGACGGACGGACGCCGCGACCGACGCGCGTTATGCCATGGTCTGTTATTTTAAATAGATAGGAGAGTTATTCAATATATTCAAGCAGACATTTTTAAACCCCCAATGGTATCAACGGCTCAATTTTATACACAAATGTTTTCACGTAATTTTGCAGCAAACCCTATGGTGTCACTACTGTTTTTTACTTTGACAAAACTCGCCTTACGGTGAGCCTAACACCATTCCTCTCGTCAGTTTGAATGGTATCTATGACGCTAGTAAGAAGAGCTTTATGCTGAATATGATTTAACTTAATTTTACACAAAACCCTATGGTGTCACTACTGTTTTTTACTTTGACAAAACTCGCCTTACGGTGAGCCTAACACCATTCCTCTCGTCAGTTTGAATGGTATCTATGACGCTAGTAAGAAAATGTTTATGCTCATATGATTTAACTTAAGTTTGCACAAAACCCTATGGTGTCACTACTGTTTTGAATCGTCTCGAAGAGACAATTCTAACGAGTAGTCACGCCATAGGGTTTAATGCTGGAATAAAGATTTCAGTTTTTAATGACCAGCCAATTGAATACCATACCGGGGATTATAATAGAACGGACGCCGCGGGATTATAATAGAACGGACGCCGCGGGGACGGACGGACGCCGCGACCGACGCGCGTTATGCCATGGTCTGTTATTTTAAATAGATAGGAGAGTTATTCAATATATTCAAGCAGACATTTTTAAACCCCCAATGGTATCAACGGCTCAATTTTATACACAAATGTTTTCACGTAATTTTGCAGCAAACCCTATGGTGTCACTACTGTTTTTTACTTTGACAAAACTCGCCTTACGGTGAGCCTAACACCATTCCTCTCGTCAGTTTGAATGGTATCTATGACGCTAGTAAGAAGAGCTTTATGCTGAATATGATTTAACTTAATTTTACACAAAACCCTATGGTGTCACTACTGTTTTTTACTTTGACAAAACTCGCCTTACGGTGAGCCTAACACCATTCCTCTCGTCAGTTTGAATGGTATCTATGACGCTAGTAAGAAGAGCTTTATGCTCATATGATTTAACTTAAGTTTGCACAAAACCCTATGGTGTCACTACTGTTTTGAATCGTCTCGAAGAGACAATTCTAACGAGTAGTCACGCCATAGGGTTTAATGCTGGAATAAAGATTTCAGTTTTTAATGACCAGCCAATTGAATACCATACCGGGGATTATAATAGAACGGACGCCGCGGGATTATAATAGAACGGACGCCGCGGGGACGGACGGACGCCGCGACCGACGCGCGTTATGCCATGGTCTGTTATTTTAAATAGATAGGAGAGTTATTCAATATATTCAAGCAGACATTTTTAAACCCCCAATGGTATCAACGGCTCAATTTTATACACAAATGTTTTCACGTAATTTTGCAGCAAACCCTATGGTGTCACTACTGTTTTTTACTTTGACAAAACTCGCCTTACGGTGAGCCTAACACCATTCCTCTCGTCAGTTTGAATGGTATCTATGAAGCTAGTAAGAAGAGCTTTATGCTGAATATGATTTAACTTAATTTTACACAAAACCCTATGGTGTCACTACTGTTTTTTACTTTGACAAAACTCGCCTTACGGTGAGCCTAACACCATTCCTCTCGTCAGTTTGAATGGTATCTATGACGCTAGTAAGAAGAGCTTTATGCTCATATGATTTAACTTAAGTTTGCACAAAACCCTATGGTGTCACTACTGTTTTGAATCGTCTCGAAGAGACAATTCTAACGAGTAGTCACGCCATAGGGTTTAATGCTGGAATAAAGATTTCAGTTTTTAATGACCAGCCAATTGAATACCATACCGGGGATTATAATAGAACGGACGCCGCGGGATTATAATAGAACGGACGCCGCGGGGACGGACGGACGCCGCGACCGACGCGCGTTATGCCATGGTCTGTTATTTTAAATAGATAGGAGAGTTATTCAATATATTCAAGCAGACATTTTTAAACCCCCAATGGTATCAACGGCTCAATTTTATACACAAATGTTTTCACGTAATTTTGCAGCAAACCCTATGGTGTCACTACTGTTTTTTACTTTGACAAAACTCGCCTTACGGTGAGCCTAACACCATTCCTCTCGTCAGTTTGAATGGTATCTATGACGCTAGTAAGAAGAGCTTTATGCTGAATATGATTTAACTTAATTTTACACAAAACCCTATGGTGTCACTACTGTTTTTTACTTTGACAAAACTCGCCTTACGGTGAGCCTAACACCATTCCTCTCGTCAGTTTGAATGGTATCTATGACGCTAGTAAGAAAATGTTTATGCTCATATGATTTAACTTAAGTTTGCACAAAACCCTATGGTGTCACTACTGTTTTGAATCGTCTCGAAGAGACAATTCTAACGAGTAGTCACGCCATAGGGTTTAATGCTGGAATAAAGATTTCAGTTTTTAATGACCAGCCAATTGAATACCATACCGGGGATTATAATAGAACGGACGCCGCGGGATTATAATAGAACGGACGCCGCGGGGACGGACGGACGCCGCGACCGACGCGCGTTATGCCATGGTCTGTTATTTTAAATAGATAGGAGAGTTATTCAATATATTCAAGCAGACATTTTTAAACCCCCAATGGTATCAACGGCTCAATTTTATACACAAATGTTTTCACGTAATTTTGCAGCAAACCCTATGGTGTCACTACTGTTTTTTACTTTGACAAAACTCGCCTTACGGTGAGCCTAACACCATTCCTCTCGTCAGTTTGAATGGTATCTATGACGCTAGTAAGAAGAGCTTTATGCTGAATATGATTTAACTTAATTTTACACAAAACCCTATGGTGTCACTACTGTTTTTTACTTTGACAAAACTCGCCTTACGGTGAGCCTAACACCATTCCTCTCGTCAGTTTGAATGGTATCTATGACGCTAGTAAGAAGAGCTTTATGCTGAATATGATTTAACTTAATTTTACACAAAACCCTATGGTGTCACTACTGTTTTTTACTTTGACAAAACTCGCCTTACGGTGAGCCTAACACCATTCCTCTCGTCAGTTTGAATGGTATCTATGACGCTAGTAAGAAGAGCTTTATGCTCATATGATTTAACTTAAGTTTGCACAAAACCCTATGGTGTCACTACTGTTTTGAATCGTCTCGAAGAGACAATTCTAACGAGTAGTCACGCCATAGGGTTTAATGCTGGAATAAAGATTTCAGTTTTTAATGACCAGCCAATTGAATACCATACCGGGGATTATAATAGAACGGACGCCGCGGGATTATAATAGAACGGACGCCGCGGGGACGGACGGACGCCGCGACCGACGCGCGTTATGCCATGGTCTGTTATTTTAAATAGATAGGAGAGTTATTCAATATATTCAAGCAGACATTTTTAAACCCCCAATGGTATCAACGGCTCAATTTTATACACAAATGTTTTCACGTAATTTTGCAGCAAACCCTATGGTGTCACTACTGTTTTTTACTTTGACAAAACTCGCCTTACGGTGAGCCTAACACCATTCCTCTCGTCAGTTTGAATGGTATCTATGACGCTAGTAAGAAGAGCTTTATGCTGAATATGATTTAACTTAATTTTACACAAAACCCTATGGTGTCACTACTGTTTTTTACTTTGACAAAACTCGCCTTACGGTGAGCCTAACACCATTCCTCTCGTCAGTTTGAATGGTATCTATGACGCTAGTAAGAAGAGCTTTATGCTCATATGATTTAACTTAAGTTTGCACAAAACCCTATGGTGTCACTACTGTTTTGAATCGTCTCGAAGAGACAATTCTAACGAGTAGTCACGCCATAGGGTTTAATGCTGGAATAAAGATTTCAGTTTTTAATGACCAGCCAATTGAATACCATACCGGGGATTATAATAGAACGGACGCCGCGGGATTATAATAGAACGGACGCCGCGGGGACGGACGGACGCCGCGACCGACGCGCGTAATGCCATGGTCTGTTATTTTAAATAGATAGGAGAGTTAGTCAATATATTCAAGCAGACATTTTTAAACCCCCAATGGTATCAACGGCTCAATTTTATACACAAATGTTTTCACGTAATTTTGCAGCAAACCCTATGGTGTCACTACTGTTTTTTAATTTGACAAAACTCGCCTTACGGTGAGCCTAACACCATTCCTCTCGTCAGTTTGAATGGTATCTATGACGCTAGTAAGAAGAGCTTTATGCTGAATATGATTTAACTTAATTTTACACAAAACCCTATGGTGTCACTACTGTTTTTTACTTTGACAAAACTCGCCTTACGGTGAGCCTAACACCATTCCTCTCGTCAGTTTGAATGGTATCTATGACGCTAGTAAGAAGAGCTTTATGCTCATATGATTTAACTTAAGTTTGCACAAAACCCTATGGTGTCACTACTGTTTTGAATCGTCTCGAAGAGACAATTCTAACGAGTAGTCACGCCATAGGGTTTAATGCTGGAATAAAGATTTCAGTTTTTAATGACCAGCCAATTGAATACCATACCGGGGATTATAATAGAACGGACGCCGCGGGATTATAATAGAACGGACGCCGCGGGGACGGACGGACGCCGCGACCGACGCGCGTTATGCCATGGTCTGTTATTTTAAATAGATAGGAGAGTTATTCAATATATTCAAGCAGACATTTTTAAACCCCCAATGGTATCAACGGCTCAATTTTATACACAAATGTTTTCACGTAATTTTGCAGCAAACTCTATGGTGTCACTACTGTTTTTTACTTTGACAAAACTCGCCTTACGGTGAGCCTAACACCATTCCTCTCGTCAGTTTGAATGGTATCTATGACGCTAGTAAGAAGAGCTTTATGCTGAATATGATTTAACTTAATTTTACACAAAACCCTATGGTGTCACTACTGTTTTTTACTTTGACAAAACTCGCCTTACGGTGAGCCTAACACCATTCCTCTCGTCAGTTTGAATGGTATCTATGACGCTAGTAAGAAGAGCTTTATGCTCATATGATTTAACTTAAGTTTGCACAAAACCCTATGGTGTCACTACTGTTTTGAATCGTCTCGAAGAGACAATTCTAACGAGTAGTCACGCCATAGGGTTTAATGCTGGAATAAAGATTTCAGTTTTTAATGACCAGCCAATTGAATACCATACCGGGGATTATAATAGAACGGACGCCGCGGGATTATAATAGAACGGACGCCGCGGGGACGGACGGACGCCGCGACCGACGCGCGTTATGCCATGGTCTGTTATTTTAAATAGATAGGAGAGTTATTCAATATATTCAAGCAGACATTTTTAAACCCCCAATGGTATCAACGGCTCAATTTTATACACAAATGTTTTCACGTAATTTTGCAGCAAACCCTATGGTGTCACTACTGTTTTTTACTTTGACAAAACTCGCCTTACGGTGAGCCTAACACCATTCCTCTCGTCAGTTTGAATGGTATCTATGACGCTAGTAAGAAGAGCTTTATGCTGAATATGATTTAACTTAATTTTACACAAAACCCTATGGTGTCACTACTGTTTTTTACTTTGACAAAACTCGCCTTACGGTGAGCCTAACACCATTCCTCTCGTCAGTTTGAATGGTATCTATGACGCTAGTAAGAAGAGCTTTATGCTCATATGATTTAACTTAAGTTTGCACAAAACCCTATGGTGTCACTACTGTTTTGAATCGTCTCGAAGAGACAATTCTAACGAGTAGTCACGCCATAGGGTTTAATGCTGGAATAAAGATTTCAGTTTTTAATGACCAGCCAATTGAATACCATACCGGGGATTATAATAGAACGGACGCCGCGGGATTATAATAGAACGGACGCCGCGGGGACGGACGGACGCCGCGACCGACGCGCGTTATGCCATGGTCTGTTATTTTAAATAGATAGGAGAGTTATTCAATATATTCAAGCAGACATTTTTAAACCCCCAATGGTATCAACGGCTCAATTTTATACACAAATGTTTTCACGTAATTTTGCAGCAAACCCTATGGTGTCACTACTGTTTTTTACTTTGACAAAACTCGCCTTACGGTGAGCCTAACACCATTCCTCTCGTCAGTTTGAATGGTATCTATGACGCTAGTAAGAAGAGCTTTATGCTGAATATGATTTAACTTAATTTTACACAAAACCCTATGGTGTCACTACTGTTTTTTACTTTGACAAAACTCGCCTTACGGTGAGCCTAACACCATTCCTCTCGTCAGTTTGAATGGTATCTATGACGCTAGTAAGAAGAGCTTTATGCTCATATGATTTAACTTAAGTTTGCACAAAACCCTATGTTGTCACTACTGTTTTGAATCAAGACAAGTCTAACGAGTAGTCACGCCATAGGGTTTAATGCTGGAATAAAGATTTCAGTTTTTAATGACCAGCCAATTGAATACCATACCGGGGATTATAATAGAACGGACGCCGCGGGATTATAATAGAACGGACGCCGCGGGGACGGACGGACGCCGCGACCGACGCGCGTTATGCCATGGTCTGTTATTTTAAATAGATAGGAGAGTTATTCAATATATTCAAGCAGACATTTTTAAACCCCCAATGGTATCAACGGCTCAATTTTATACACAAATGTTTTCACGTAATTTTGCAGCAAACCCTATGGTGTCACTACTGTTTTTTACTTTGACAAAACTCGCCTTACGGTGAGCCTAACACCATTCCTCTCGTCAGTTTGAATGGTATCTATGACGCTAGTAAGAAGAGCTTTATGCTGAATATGATTTAATTTAATTTTACACAAAACCCTATGGTGTCACTACTGTTTTTTACTTTGACAAAACTCGCCTTACGGTGAGCCTAACACCATTCCTCTCGTCAGTTTGAATGGTATCTATGACGCTAGTAAGAAGAGCTTTATGCTGAATATGATTTAACTTAATTTTACACAAAACCCTATGGTGTCACTACTGTTTTTTACTTTGACAAAACTCGCCTTACGGTGAGCCTAACACCATTCCTCTCGTCAGTTTGAATGGTATCTATGACGCTAGTAAGAAGAGCTTTATGCTCATATGATTTAACTTAAGTTTGCACAAAACCCTATGGTGTCACTACTGTTTTGAATCGTCTCGAAGAGACAATTCTAACGAGTAGTCACGCCATAGGGTTTAATGCTGGAATAAAGATTTCAGTTTTTAATGACCAGCCAATTGAATACCATACCGGGGATTATAATAGAACGGACGCCGCGGGATTATAATAGAACGGACGCCACGGGGACGGACGGACGCCGCGACCGACGCGCGTTATGCCATGGTCTGTTATTTTAAATAGATAGGAGAGTTAGTCAATATATTCAAGCAGACATTTTAAACCCCCAATGGTATCAACGGCTCAATTTTATACACAAATGTTTTCACGTAATTTTGCAGCAAACCCTATGGTGTCACTACTGTTTTTTAATTTGACAAAACTCGCCTTACGGTGAGCCTAACACCATTCCTCTCGTCAGTTTGAATGGTATCTATGACGCTAGTAAGAAGAGCTTTATGCTGAATATGATTTAACTTAATTTTACACAAAACCCTATGGTGTCACTACTGTTTTTTACTTTGACAAAACTTGCCTTACGGTGAGCCTAACACCATTCCTCTCGTCAGTTTGAATGGTATCTATGACGCTAGTAAGAAGAGCTTTATGCTCATATGATTTAACTTAAGTTTGCACAAAACCCTATGGTGTCACTACTGTTTTGAATCGTCTCGAAGAGACAATTCTAACGAGTAGTCACGCCATAGGGTTTAATGCTGGAATAAAGATTTCAGTTTTTAATGACCAGCCAATTGAATACCATACCGGGGATTATAATAGAAACGGACGCCGCGGGATTATAATAGAACGGACGCCGCGGGGACGGACGGACGCCGCGACCGACGCGCGTTATGCCATGGTCTGTTATTTTAAATAGATAGGAGAGTTATTCAATATATTCAAGCAGACATTTTTAAACCCCCAATGGTATCAACGGCTCAATTTTATACACAAATGTTTTCACGTAATTTTGCAGCAAACCCTATGGTGTCACTACTGTTTTTTACTTTGACAAAACTCGCCTTACGGTGAGCCTAACACCATTCCTCTCGTCAGTTTGAATGGTATCTATGACGCTAGTAAGAAGAGCTTTATGCTGAATATGATTTAACTTAATTTTACACAAAACCCTATGGTGTCACTACTGTTTTTTACTTTGACAAAACTCGCCTTACGGTGAGCCTAACACCATTCCTCTCGTCAGTTTGAATGGTATCTATGACGCTAGTAAGAAGAGCTTTATGCTCATATGATTTAACTTAAGTTTGCACAAAACCCTATGGTGTCACTACTGTTTTGAATCGTCTCGAAGAGACAATTCTAATGAGTAGTCACGCCATAGGGTTTAATGCTGGAATAAAGATTTCAGTTTTTAATGACCAGCCAATTGAATACCATACCGGGGATTATAATAGAACGGACGCCGCGGGATTATAATAGAACGGACGCCGCGGGGACGGACGGACGCCGCGACCGACGCGCGTTATGCCATGGTCTGTTATTTTAAATAGATAGGAGAGTTATTCAATATATTCAAGCAGACATTTTTAAACCCCCAATGGTATCAACGGCTCAATTTTATACACAAATGTTTTCACGTAATTTTGCAGCAAACCCTATGGTGTCACTACTGTTTTTTACTTTGACAAAACTCGCCTTACGGTGAGCCTAACACCATTCCTCTCGTCAGTTTGAATGGTATCTATGACGCTAGTAAGAAGAGCTTTATGCTGAATATGATTTAACTTAATTTTACACAAAACCCTATGGTGTCACTACTGTTTTTTACTTTGACAAAACTCGCCTTACGGTGAGCCTAACACCATTCCTCTCGTCAGTTTGAATGGTATCTATGACGCTAGTAAGAAGAGCTTTATGCTCATATGATTTAACTTAAGTTTGCACAAAACCCTATGGTGTCACTACTGTTTTGAATCGTCTCGAAGAGACAATTCTAACGAGTAGTCACGCCATAGGGTTTAATGCTGGAATAAAGATTTCAGTTTTTAATGACCAGCCAATTGAATACCATACCGGGGATTATAATAGAACGGACGCCGCGGGATTATAATAGAACGGACGCCGCGGGGACGGACGGACGCCGCGACCGACGCGCGTTATGCCATGGTCTGTTATTTTAAATAGATAGGAGAGTTAGTCAATATATTCAAGCAGACATTTTTAAACCCCCAATGGTATCAACGGCTCAATTTTATACACAAATGTTTTCACGTAATTTTGCAGCAAACCCTATGGTGTCACTACTGTTTTTTACTTTGACAAAACTCGCCTTACGGTGAGCCTAACACCATTCCTCTCGTCAGTTTGAATGGTATCTATGACGCTAGTAAGAAGAGCTTTATGCTGAATATGATTTAACTTAATTTTACACAAAACCCTATGGTGTCACTACTGTTTTTTACTTTGACAAAACTCGCCTTACGGTGAGCCTAACACCATTCCTCTCGTCAGTTTGAATGGTATCTATGACGCTAGTAAGAAGAGCTTTATGCTCATATGATTTAACTTAAGTTTGCACAAAACCCTATGGTGTCACTACTGTTTTGAATCGTCTCGAAGAGACAATTCTAACGAGTAGTCACGCCATAGGGTTTAATGCTGGAATAAAGATTTCAGTTTTTAATGACCAGCCAATTGAATACCATACCGGGGATTATAATAGAACGGACGCCGCGGGATTATAATAGAACGGACGCCGCGGGGACGGACGGACGCCGCGACCGACGCGCGTTATGCCATGGTCTGTTATTTTAAATAGATAGGAGAGTTATTCAATATATTCAAGCAGACATTTTTAAACCCCCAATGGTATCAACGGCTCAATTTTATACACAAATGTTTTCACGTAATTTTGCAGCAAACCCTATGGTGTCACTGC
The DNA here is from genome assembly GCA_922989275.2 of Gari tellinella. NCBI lineage: Eukaryota > Metazoa > Mollusca > Bivalvia > Cardiida > Psammobiidae > Gari > Gari tellinella. The sequence goes on from CAKLPP020000044.1 coordinate 19,627, forward strand.
TGTTTTTTACTTTGACAAAACTCGCCTTACGGTGAGCCTAACACCATTCCTCTCGTCAGTTTGAATGGTATCTATGACGCTAGTAAGAAGAGCTTTATGCTGAATATGATTTAACTTAATTTTACACAAAACCCTATGGTGTCACTACTGTTTTTTACTTTGACAAAACTCGCCTTACGGTGAGCCTAACACCATTCCTCTCGTCAGTTTGAATGGTATCTATGACGCTAGTAAGAAAATGTTTATGCTCATATGATTTAACTTAAGTTTGCACAAAACCCTATGGTGTCACTACTGTTTTGAATCGTCTCGAAGAGACAATTCTAACGAGTAGTCACGCCATAGGGTTTAATGCTGGAATAAAGATTTCAGTTTTTAATGACCAGCCAATTGAATACCATACCGGGGATTATAATAGAACGGACGCCGCGGGATTATAATAGAACGGACGCCGCGGGGACGGACGGACGCAGCGACCGACGCGCGTTATGCCATGGTCTGTTATTTTAAATAGATAGGAGAGTTATTCAATATATTCAAGCAGACATTTTTAAACCCCCAATGGTATCAACGGCTCAATTTTATACACAAATGTTTTGGCGTAATTTTGCAGCAAACCCTATGGTGTCACTACTGTTTTTTACTTTGACAAAACTCGCCTTACGGTGAGCCTAACACCATTCCTCTCGTCAGTTTGAATGGTATCTATGACGCTAGTAAGAAGAGCTTTATGCTGAATATGATTTAACTTAATTTTACACAAAACCCTATGGTGTCACTACTGTTTTTTACTTTGACAAAACTCGCCTTACGGTGAGCCTAACACCATTCCTCTCGTCAGTTTGAATGGTATCTATGACGCTAGTAAGAAGAGCTTTATGCTCATATGATTTAACTTAAGTTTGCACAAAACCCTATGGTGTCACTACTGTTTTGAATCGTCTCGAAGAGACAATTCTAACGAGTAGTCACGCCATAGGGTTTAATGCTGGAATAAAGATTTCAGTTTTTAATGACCAGCCAATTGAATACCATACCGGGGATTATAATAGAACGGACGCCGCGGGATTATAATAGAACGGACGCCGCGGGGACGGACAGACGACGCGACCGACGCGCGTTATGCCATGGTCTGTTATTTTAAATAGATAGGAGAGTTATTCAATATATTCAAGCAGACATTTTTAAACCCCCAATGGTATCAACGGCTCAATTTTATACACAAATGTTTTCACGTAATTTTGCAGCAAACCCTATGGTGTCACTACTGTTTTTTACTTTGACAAAACTCGCCTTACGGTGAGCCTAACACCATTCCTCTCGTCAGTTTGAATGGTATCTATGACGCTAGTAAGAAGAGCTTTATGCTGAATATGATTTAACTTAATTTTACACAAAACCCTATGGTGTCACTACTGTTTTTTACTTTGACAAAACTCGCCTTACGGTGAGCCTAACACCATTCCTCTCGTCAGTTTGAATGGTATCTATGACGCTAGTAAGAAGAGCTTTATGCTCATATGATTTAACTTAAGTTTGCACAAAACCCTATGGTGTCACTACTGTTTTGAATCGTCTCGAAGAGACAATTCTAACGAGTAGTCACGCCATAGGGTTTAATGCTGGAATAAAGATTTCAGTTTTTAATGACCAGCCAATTGAATACCATACCGGGGATTATAATAGAACGGACGCCGCGGGATTATAATAGAACGGACGCCACGGGGACGGACGGACGCCGCGACCGACGCGCGTTATGCCATGGTCTGTTATTTTAAATAGATAGGAGAGTTAGTCAATATATTCAAGCAGACATTTTTAAACCCCCAATGGTATCAACGGCTCAATTTTATACACAAATGTTTTCACGTAATTTTGCAGCAAACCCTATGGTGTCACTACTGTTTTTTAATTTGACAAAACTCGCCTTACGGTGAGCCTAACACCATTCCTCTCGTCAGTTTGAATGGTATCTATGACGCTAGTAAGAAGAGCTTTATGCTGAATATGATTTAACTTAATTTTACACAAAACCCTATGGTGTCACTACTGTTTTTTACTTTGACAAAACTCGCCTTACGGTGAGCCTAACACCATTCCTCTCGTCAGTTTGAATGGTATCTATGACGCTAGTAAGAAGAGCTTTATGCTCATATGATTTAACTTAAGTTTGCACAAAACCCTATGGTGTCACTACTGTTTTGAATCGTCTCGAAGAGACAATTCTAATGAGTAGTCACGCCATAGGGTTTAATGCTGGAATAAAGATTTCAGTTTTTAATGACCAGCCAATTGAATACCATACCGGGGATTATAATAGAACGGACGCCGCGGGATTATAATAGAACGGACGCCGCGGGGACGGACGGACGCCGCGACCGACGCGCGTTATGCCATGGTCTGTTATTTTAAATAGATAGGAGAGTTATTCAATATATTCAAGCAGACATTTTTAAACCCCCAATGGTATCAACGGCTCAATTTTATACACAAATGTTTTCACGTAATTTTGCAGCAAACCCTATGGTGTCACTACTGTTTTTTACTTTGACAAAACTCGCCTTACGGTGAGCCTAACACCATTCCTCTCGTCAGTTTGAATGGTATCTATGACGCTAGTAAGAAGAGCTTTATGCTGAATATGATTTAACTTAATTTTACACAAAACCCTATGGTGTCACTACTGTTTTTTACTTTGACAAAACTCGCCTTACGGTGAGCCTAACACCATTCCTCTCGTCAGTTTGAATGGTATCTATGACGCTAGTAAGAAGAGCTTTATGCTCATATGATTTAACTTAAGTTTGCACAAAACCCTATGGTGTCACTACTGTTTTGAATCGTCTCGAAGAGACAATTCTAACGAGTAGTCACGCCATAGGGTTTAATGCTGGAATAAAGATTTCAGTTTTTAATGACCAGCCAATTGAATACCATACCGGGGATTATAATAGAACGGACGCCGCGGGATTATAATAGAACGGACGCCGCGGGGACGGACGGACGCCGCGACCGACGCGCGTTATGCCATGGTCTGTTATTTTAAATAGATAGGAGAGTTATTCAATATATTCAAGCAGACATTTTTAAACCCCCAATGGTATCAACGGCTCAATTTTATACACAAATGTTTTCACGTAATTTTGCAGCAAACCCTATGGTGTCACTACTGTTTTTTACTTTGACAAAACTCGCCTTACGGTGAGCCTAACACCATTCCTCTCGTCAGTTTGAATGGTATCTATGACGCTAGTAAGAAGAGCTTTATGCTGAATATGATTTAACTTAATTTTACACAAAACCCTATGGTGTCACTACTGTTTTTTACTTTGACAAAACTCGCCTTACGGTGAGCCTAACACCATTCCTCTCGTCAGTTTGAATGGTATCTATGACGCTAGTAAGAAGAGCTTTATGCTCATATGATTTAACTTAAGTTTGCACAAAACCCTATGGTGTCACTACTGTTTTGAATCGTCTCGAAGAGACAATTCTAACGAGTAGTCACGCCATAGGGTTTAATGCTGGAATAAAGATTTCAGTTTTTAATGACCAGCCAATTGAATACCATACCGGGGATTATAATAGAACGGACGCCGCGGGATTATAATAGAACGGACGCCGCGGGGACGGACGGACGCCGCGACCGACGCGCGTTATGCCATGGTCTGTTATTTTAAATAGATAGGAGAGTTATTCAATATATTCAAGCAGACATTTTTAAACCCCCAATGGTATCAACGGCTCAATTTTATACACAAATGTTTTCACGTAATTTTGCAGCAAACCCTATGGTGTCACTACTGTTTTTTACTTTGACAAAACTCGCCTTACGGTGAGCCTAACACCATTCCTCTCGTCAGTTTGAATGGTATCTATGACGCTAGTAAGAAGAGCTTTATGCTGAATATGATTTAACTTAATTTTACACAAAACCCTATGGTGTCACTACTGTTTTTTACTTTGACAAAACTCGCCTTACGGTGAGCCTAACACCATTCCTCTCGTCAGTTTGAATGGTATCTATGACGCTAGTAAGAAGAGCTTTATGCTCATATGATTTAACTTAAGTTTGCACAAAACCCTATGGTGTCACTACTGTTTTGAATCGTCTCAAAGAGACAATTCTAACGAGTAGTCACGCCATAGGGTTTAATGCTGGAATAAAGATTTCAGTTTTTAATGACCAGCCAATTGAATACCATACCGGGGATTATAATAGAACGGACGCCGCGGGATTATAATAGAACGGACGCCGCGGGGACGGACGGACGCCGCGACCGACGCGCGTTATGCCATGGTCTGTTATTTTAAATAGATAGGAGAGTTATTCAATATATTCAAGCAGACATTTTTAAACCCCCAATGGTATCAACGGCTCAATTTTATACACAAATGTTTTCACGTAATTTTGCAGCAAACCCTATGGTGTCACTACTGTTTTTTACTTTGACAAAACTCGCCTTACGGTGAGCCTAACACCATTCCTCTCGTCAGTTTGAATGGTATCTATGACGCTAGTAAGAAGAGCTTTATGCTGAATATGATTTAACTTAATTTTACACAAAACCCTATGGTGTCACTACTGTTTTTTACTTTGACAAAACTCGCCTTACGGTGAGCCTAACACCATTCCTCTCGTCAGTTTGAATGGTATCTATGACGCTAGTAAGAAGAGCTTTATGCTCATATGATTTAACTTAAGTTTGCACAAAACCCTATGGTGTCACTACTGTTTTGAATCGTCTCGAAGAGACAATTCTAACGAGTAGTCACGCCATAGGGTTTAATGCTGGAATAAAGATTTCAGTTTTTAATGACCAGCCAATTGAATACCATACCGGGGATTATAATAGAACGGACGCCGCGGGATTATAATAGAACGGACGCCGCGGGGACGGACGGACGCCGCGACCGACGCGCGTTATGCCATGGTCTGTTATTTTAAATAGATAGGAGAGTTATTCAATATATTCAAGCAGACATTTTTAAACCCCCAATGGTATCAACGGCTCAATTTTATACACAAATGTTTTCACGTAATTTTGCAGCAAACCCTATGGTGTCACTACTGTTTTTTACTTTGACAAAACTCGCCTTACGGTGAGCCTAACACCATTCCTCTCGTCAGTTTGAATGGTATCTATGACGCTAGTAAGAAGAGCTTTATGCTGAATATGATTTAACTTAATTTTACACAAAACCCTATGGTGTCACTACTGTTTTTTACTTTGACAAAACTCGCCTTACGGTGAGCCTAACACCATTCCTCTCGTCAGTTTGAATGGTATCTATGACGCTAGTAAGAAGAGCTTTATGCTCATATGATTTAACTTAAGTTTGCACAAAACCCTATGGTGTCACTACTGTTTTGAATCAAGACAAGTCTAACGAGTAGTCACGCCATAGGGTTTAATGCTGGAATAAAGATTTCAGTTTTTAATGACCAGCCAATTGAATACCATACCGGGGATTATAATAGAACGGACGCCGCGGGATTATAATAGAACGGACGCCGCGGGGACGGACGGACGCCGCGACCGACGCGCGTTATGCCATGGTCTGTTATTTTAAATAGATAGGAGAGTTATTCAATATATTCAAGCAGACATTTTTAAACCCCCAATGGTATCAACGGCTCAATTTTATACACAAATGTTTTCACGTAATTTTGCAGCAAACCCTATGGTGTCACTACTGTTTTTTACTTTGACAAAACTCGCCTTACGGTGAGCCTAACACCATTCCTCTCGTCAGTTTGAATGGTATCTATGACGCTAGTAAGAAGAGCTTTATGCTGAATATGATTTAACTTAATTTTACACAAAACCCTATGGTGTGACTACTGTTTTTTACTTTGACAAAACTCGCCTTACGGTGAGCCTAACACCATTCCTCTCGTCAGTTTGAATGGTATCTATGACGCTAGTAAGAAGAGCTTTATGCTGAATATGATTTAACTTAATTTTACACAAAACCCTATGGTGTCACTACTGTTTTTTACTTTGACAAAACTCGCCTTACGGTGAGCCTAACACCATTCCTCTCGTCAGTTTGAATGGTATCTATGACGCTAGTAAGAAGAGCTTTATGCTCATATGATTTAACTTAAGTTTGCACAAAACCCTATGGTGTCACTACTGTTTTGAATCAAGACAAGTCTAACGAGTAGTCACGCCATAGGGTTTAATGCTGGAATAAAGATTTCAGTTTTTAATGACCAGCCAATTGAATACCATACCGGGGATTATAATAGAACGGACGCCGCGGGATTATAATAGAACGGACGCCGCGGGGACGGACGGACGCCGCGACCGACGCGCGTTATGCCATGGTCTGTTATTTTAAATAGATAGGAGAGTTATTCAATATATTCAAGCAGACATTTTTAAACCCCCAATGGTATCAACGGCTCAATTTTATACACAAATGTTTTCACGTAATTTTGCAGCAAACCCTATGGTGTCACTACTGTTTTTTACTTTGACAAAACTCGCCTTACGGTGAGCCTAACACCATTCCTCTCGTCAGTTTGAATGGTATCTATGACGCTAGTAAGAAGAGCTTTATGCTGAATATGATTTAACTTAATTTTACACAAAACCCTATGGTGTGACTACTGTTTTTTACTTTGACAAAACTCGCCTTACGGTGAGCCTAACACCATTCCTCTCGTCAGTTTGAATGGTATCTATGACGCTAGTAAGAAGAGCTTTATGCTCATATGATTTAACTTAAGTTTGCACAAAACCCTATGGTGTCACTACTGTTTTGAATCGTCTCGAAGAGACAATTCTAACGAGTAGTCACGCCATAGGGTTTAATGCTGGAATAAAGATTTCAGTTTTTAATGACCAGCCAATTGAATACCATACCGGGGATTATAATAGAACGGACGCCGCGGGATTATAATAGAACGGACGCCGCGGGGACGGACGGACGCCGCGACCGACGCGCGTTATGCCATGGTCTGTTATTTTAAATAGATAGGAGAGTTATTCAATATATTCAAGCAGACATTTTTAAACCCCCAATGGTATCAACGGCTCAATTTTATACACAAATGTTTTCACGTAATTTTGCAGCAAACCCTATGGTGTCACTACTGTTTTTTACTTTGACAAAACTCGCCTTACGGTGAGCCTAACACCATTCCTCTCGTCAGTTTGAATGGTATCTATGACACTAGTAAGAAGAGCTTTATGCTGAATATGATTTAACTTAATTTTACACAAAACCCTATGGTGTCACTACTGTTTTTTACTTTGACAAAACTCGCCTTACGGTGAGCCTAACACCATTCCTCTCGTCAGTTTGAATGGTATCTATGACGCTAGTAAGAAGAGCTTTATGCTCATATGATTTAACTTAAGTTTGCACAAAACCCTATGTTGTCACTACTGTTTTGAATCAAGACAAGTCTAACGAGTAGTCACGCCATAGGGTTTAATGCTGGAATAAAGATTTCAGTTTTTAATGACCAGCCAATTGAATACCATACCGGGGATTATAATAGAACGGACGCCGCGGGATTATAATAGAACGGACGCCGCGGGGACGGACGGACGCCGCGACCGACGCGCGTTATGCCATGGTCTGTTATTTTAAATAGATAGGAGAGTTATTCAATATATTCAAGCAGACATTTTTAAACCCCCAATGGTATCAACGGCTCAATTTTATACACAAATGTTTTCACGTAATTTTGCAGCAAACCCTATGGTGTCACTACTGTTTTTTACTTTGACAAAACTCGCCTTACGGTGAGCCTAACACCATTCCTCTCGTCAGTTTGAATGGTATCTATGACGCTAGTAAGAAGAGCTTTATGCTGAATATGATTTAATTTAATTTTACACAAAACCCTATGGTGTCACTACTGTTTTTTACTTTGACAAAACTCGCCTTACGGTGAGCCTAACACCATTCCTCTCGTCAGTTTGAATGGTATCTATGACGCTAGTAAGAAGAGCTTTATGCTCATATGATTTAACTTAAGTTTGCACAAAACCCTATGGTGTCACTACTGTTTTGAATCGTCTCGAAGAGACAATTCTAACGAGTAGTCACGCCATAGGGTTTAATGCTGGAATAAATATTTCAGTTTTTAATGACCAGCCAATTGAATGCACATACCGGGGATTATAATAGAACGGACGCCGCGGGATTATAATAGAACGGACGCCGCGGGGACGGACGGACGCCGCGACCGACGCGCGTTATGCCATGGTCTGTTATTTTAAATAGATAGGAGAGTTATTCAATATATTCAAGCAGACATTTTTAAACCCCCAATGGTATCAACGGCTCAATTTTATACACAAATGTTTTCACGTAATTTTGCAGCAAACCCTATGGTGTCACTACTGTTTTTTACTTTGACAAAACTCGCCTTACGGTGAGCCTAACACCATTCCTCTCGTCAGTTTGAATGGTATCTATGACGCTAGTAAGAAGAGCTTTATGCTGAATATGATTTAACTTAATTTTACACAAAACCCTATGGTGTCACTACTGTTTTGAATCGTCTCGAAGAGACAATTCTAACGAGTAGTCACGCCATAGGGTTTAATGCTGGAATAAAGATTTCAGTTTTTAATGACCAGCCAATTGAATACCATACCGGGGATTATAATAGAACGGACGCCGCGGGATTATAATAGAACGGACGCCGCAGGGACAGACGGACGCCGCGACCGACGCGCGTTATGCCATGGTCTGTTATTTTAAATAGATAGGAGAGTTATTCAATATATTCAAGCAGACATTTTTAAACCCCCAATGGTATCAACGGCTCAATTTTATACACAAATGTTTTCACGTAATTTTGCAGCAAACCCTATGGTGTCACTACTGTTTTTTACTTTGACAAAACTCGCCTTACGGTGAGCCTAACACCATTCCTCTCGTCAGTTTGAATGGTATCTATGACGCTAGTAAGAAGAGCTTTATGCTGAATATGATTTAACTTAATTTTACACAAAACCCTATGGTGTCACTACTGTTTTTTACTTTGACAAAACTCGCCTTACGGTGAGCCTAACACCATTCCTCTCGTCAGTTTGAATGGTATCTATGACGCTAGTAAGAAGAGCTTTATGCTCATATGATTTAACTTAAGTTTGCACAAAACCCTATGGTGTCACTACTGTTTTGAATCGTCTCGAAGAGACAATTCTAACGAGTAGTCACGCCATAGGGTTTAATGCTGGAATAAAGATTTCAGTTTTTAATGACCAGCCAATTGAATACCATACCGGGGATTATAATAGAACGGACGCCGCGGGATTATAATAGAACGGACGCCGCGGGAACGGACGGACGCCGCGACCGACGCGCGTTATGCCATGGTCTGTTATTTTAAATAGATAGGAGAGTTATTCAATATATTCAAGCAGACATTTTTAAACCCCCAATGGTATCAACGGCTCAATTTTATACACAAATGTTTTCACGTAATTTTGCAGCAAACCCTATGGTGTCACTACTGTTTTTTACTTTGACAAAACTCGCCTTACGGTGAGCCTAACACCATTCCTCTCGTCAGTTTGAATGGTATCTATGACGCTAGTAAGAAGAGCTTTATGCTGAATATGATTTAACTTAATTTTACACAAAACCCTATGGTGTCACTACTGTTTTTTACTTTGACAAAACTCGCCTTACGGTGAGCCTAACACCATTCCTCTCGTCAGTTTGAATGGTATCTATGACGCTAGTAAGAAAATGTTTATGCTCATATGATTTAACTTAAGTTTGCACAAAACCCTATGGTGTCACTACTGTTTTGAATCGTCTCGAAGAGACAATTCTAACGAGTAGTCACGCCATAGGGTTTAATGCTGGAATAAAGATTTCAGTTTTTAATGACCAGCCAATTGAATACCATACCGGGGATTATAATAGAACGGACGCCGCGGGATTATAATAGAACGGACGCCGCGGGGACGGACGGACGCCGCGACCGACGCGCGTTATGCCATGGTCTGTTATTTTAAATAGATAGGAGAGTTATTCAATATATTCAAGCAGACATTTTTAAACCCCCAATGGTATCAACGGCTCAATTTTATACACAAATGTTTTCACGTAATTTTGCAGCAAACCCTATGGTGTCACTACTGTTTTTTACTTTGACAAAACTCGCCTTACGGTGAGCCTAACACCATTCCTCTCGTCAGTTTGAATGGTATCTATGACGCTAGTAAGAAGAGCTTTATGCTGAATATGATTTAATTTAATTTTACACAAAACCCTATGGTGTCACTACTGTTTTTTACTTTGACAAAACTCGCCTTACGGTGAGCCTAACACCATTCCTCTCGTCAGTTTGAATGGTATCTATGACGCTAGTAAGAAGAGCTTTATGCTCATATGATTTAACTTAAGTTTGCACAAAACCCTATGGTGTCACTACTGTTTTGAATCGTCTCGAAGAGACAATTCTAACGAGTAGTCACGCCATAGGGTTTAATGCTGGAATAAATATTTCAGTTTTTAATGACCAGCCAATTGAATGCACATACCGGGGATTATAATAGAACGGACGCCGCGGGATTATAATAGAACGGACGCCGCGGGGACGGACGGACGCCGCGACCGACGCGCGTTATGCCATGGTCTGTTATTTTAAATAGATAGGAGAGTTATTCAATATATTCAAGCAGACATTTTTAAACCCCCAATGGTATCAACGGCTCAATTTTATACACAAATGTTTTCACGTAATTTTGCAGCAAACCCTATGGTGTCACTACTGTTTTTTACTTTGACAAAACTCGCCTTACGGTGAGCCTAACACCATTCCTCTCGTCAGTTTGAATGGTATCTATGACGCTAGTAAGAAGAGCTTTATGCTGAATATGATTTAACTTAATTTTACACAAAACCCTATGGTGTCACTACTGTTTTTTACTTTGACAAAACTCGCCTTACGGTGAGCCTAACACCATTCCTCTCGTCAGTTTGAATGGTATCTATGACGCTAGTAAGAAGAGCTTTATGCTGAATATGATTTAACTTAATTTTACACAAAACCCTATGGTGTCACTACTGTTTTGAATCGTCTCGAAGAGACAATTCTAACGAGTAGTCACGCCATAGGGTTTAATGCTGGAATAAAGATTTCAGTTTTTAATGACCAGCCAATTGAATACCATACCGGGGATTATAATAGAACGGACGCCGCGGGATTATAATAGAACGGACGCCGCGGGGACGGACGGACGCCGCGACCGACGCGCGTTATGCCATGGTCTGTTATTTTAAATAGATAGGAGAGTTATTCAATATATTCAAGCAGACATTTTTAAACCCCCAATGGTATCAACGGCTCAATTTTATACACAAATGTTTTCACGTAATTTTGCAGCAAACCCTATGGTGTCACTACTGTTTTTTACTTTGACAAAACTCGCCTTACGGTGAGCCTAACACCATTCCTCTCGTCAGTTTGAATGGTATCTATGACGCTAGTAAGAAGAGCTTTATGCTGAATATGATTTAACTTAATTTTATACAAAACCCTATGGTGTCACTACTGTTTTTTACTTTGACAAAACTCGCCTTACGGTGAGCCTAACACCATTCCTCTCGTCAGTTTGAATGGTATCTATGACGCTAGTAAGAAGAGCTTTATGCTCATATGATTTAACTTAAGTTTGCACAAAACCCTATGGTGTCACTACTGTTTTGAATCGTCTCGAAGAGACAATTCTAACGAGTAGTCACGCCATAGGGTTTAATGCTGGAATAAAGATTTCAGTTTTTAATGACCAGCCAATTGAATACCATACCGGGGATTATAATAGAACGGACGCCGCGGGATTATAATAGAACGGACGCCGCGGGGACGGACGGACGCCGCGACCGACGCGCGTTATGCCATGGTCTGTTATTTTAAATAGATAGGAGAGTTATTCAATATATTCAAGCAGACATTTTTAAACCCCCAATGGTTTCAACGGCTCAATTTTATACACAAATGTTTTCACGTAATTTTGCAGCAAACCCTATGGTGTCACTACTGTTTTTTACTTTGACAAAACTCGCCTTACGGTGAGCCTAACACCATTCCTCTCGTCAGTTTGAATGGTATCTATGACGCTAGTAAGAAGAGCTTTATGCTGAATATGATTTAACTTAATTTTACACAAAACCCTATGGTGTCACTACTGTTTTTTACTTTGACAAAACTCGCCTTACGGTGAGCCTAACACCATTCCTCTCGTCAGTTTGAATGGTATCTATGACGCTAGTAAGAAAATGCTTATGCTCATATGATTTAACTTAAGTTTGCACAAAACCCTATGGTGTCACTACTGTTTTGAATCGTCTCGAAGAGACAATTCTAACGAGTAGTCACGCCATAGGGTTTAATGCTGGAATAAAGATTTCAGTTTTTAATGACCAGCCAATTGAATACCATACCGGGGATTATAATAGAACGGACGCCGCGGGATTATAATAGAACGGACGCCGCGGGGACGGACGGACGCAGCGACCGACGCGCGTTATGCCATGGTCTGTTATTTTAAATAGATAGGAGAGTTATTCAATATATTCAAGCAGACATTTTTAAACCCCCAATGGTATCAACGGCTCAATTTTATACACAAATGTTTTGGCGTAATTTTGCAGCAAACCCTATGGTGTCACTACTGTTTTTTACTTTGACAAAACTCGCCTTACGGTGAGCCTAACACCATTCCTCTCGTCAGTTTGAATGGTATCTATGACGCTAGTAAGAAGAGCTTTATGCTGAATATGATTTAAATTAATTTTACACAAAACCCTATGGTGTCACTACTGTTTTTTACTTTGACAAAACTCGCCTTACGGTGAGCCTAACACCATTCCTCTCGTCAGTTTGAATGGTATCTATGACGCTAGTAAGAAGAGCTTTATGCTCATATGATTTAACTTAAGTTTGCACAAAACCCTATGGTGTCACTACTGTTTTGAATCGTCTCGAAGAGACAATTCTAACGAGTAGTCACGCCATAGGGTTTAATGCTGGAATAAAGATTTCAGTTTTTAATGACCAGCCAATTGAATACCATACCGGGGATTATAATAGAACGGACGCCGCGGGATTATAATAGAACGGACGCCGCGGGGACGGACAGACGACGCGACCGACGCGCGTTATGCCATGGTCTGTTATTTTAAATAGATAGGAGAGTTATTCAATATATTCAAGCAGACATTTTTAAACCCCCAATGGTATCAACGGCTCAATTTTATACACAAATGTTTTCACGTAATTTTGCAGCAAACCCTATGGTGTCACTACTGTTTTTTACTTTGACAAAACTCGCCTTACGGTGAGCCTAACACCATTCCTCTCGTCAGTTTGAATGGTATCTATGACGCTAGTAAGAAGAGCTTTATGCTGAATATGATTTAACTTAATTTTACACAAAACCCTATGGTGTCACTACTGTTTTTTACTTTGACAAAACTCGCCTTACGGTGAGCCTAACACCATTCCTCTCGTCAGTTTGAATGGTATCTATGACGCTAGTAAGAAGAGCTTTATGCTCATATGATTTAACTTAAGTTTGCACAAAACCCTATGGTGTCACTACTGTTTTGAATCGTCTCGAAGAGACAATTCTAACGAGTAGTCACGCCATAGGGTTTAATGCTGGAATAAAGATTTCAGTTTTTAATGACCAGCCAATTGAATACCATACCGGGGATTATAATAGAACGGACGCCGCGGGATTATAATAGAACGGACGCCGCGGGGACGGACGGACGCCGCGACCGACGCGCGTTATGCCATGGTCTGTTATTTTAAATAGATAGGAGAGTTAGTCAATATATTCAAGCAGACATTTTTAAACCCCCAATGGTATCAACGGCTCAATTTTATACACAAATGTTTTCACGTAATTTTGCAGCAAACCCTATGGTGTCACTACTGTTTTTTAAATTGACAAAACTCGCCTTACGGAGAGCCTAACACCATTCCTCTCGTCAGTTTGAATGGTATCTATGACGCTAGTAAGAAGAGCTTTATGCTGAATATGATTTAACTTAATTTTACACAAAACCCTATGGTGTCACTACTGTTTTTTACTTTGACAAAACTCGCCTTACGGTGAGCCTAACACCATTCCTCTCGTCAGTTTGAATGGTATCTATGACGCTAGTAAGAAGAGCTTTATGCTCATATGATTTAACTTAAGTTTGCACAAAACCCTATGGTGTCACTACTGTTTTGAATCGTCTCGAAGAGACAATTCTAACGAGTAGTCACGCCATAGGGTTTAATGCTGGAATAAAGATTTCAGTTTTTAATGACCAGCCAATTGAATACCATACCGGGGATTATAATAGAACGGACGCCGCGGGATTATAATAGAACGGACGCCGCGGGGACGGACGGACGCCGCGACCGACGCGCGTTATGCCATGGTCTGTTATTTTAAATAGATAGGAGAGTTATTCAATATATTCAAGCAGACATTTTTAAACCCCCAATGGTATCAACGGCTCAATTTTATACACAAATGTTTTCACGTAATTTTGCAGCAAACCCTATGGTGTCACTACTGTTTTTTACTTTGACAAAACTCGCCTTACGGTGAGCCTAACACCATTCCTCTCGTCAGTTTGAATGGTATCTATGACGCTAGTAAGAAGAGCTTTATGCTGAATATGATTTAACTTAATTTTACACAAAACCCTATGGTGTCACTACTGTTTTTTACTTTGACAAAACTCGCCTTACGGTGAGCCTAACACCATTCCTCTCGTCAGTTTGAATGGTATCTATGACGCTAGTAAGAAGAGCTTTATGCTCATATGATTTAACTTAAGTTTGCACAAAACCCTATGGTGTCACTACTGTTTTGAATCGTCTCGAAGAGACAATTCTAACGAGTAGTCACGCCATAGGGTTTAATGCTGGAATAAAGATTTCAGTTTTTAATGACCAGCCAATTGAATACCATACCGGGGATTATAATAGAACGGACGCCGCGGGATTATAATAGAACGGACGCCGCGGGGACGGACGGACGCCGCGACCGACGCGCGTTATGCCATGGTCTGTTATTTTAAATAGATAGGAGAGTTATTCAATATATTCAAGCAGACATTTTTAAACCCCCAATGGTATCAACGGCTCAATTTTATACACAAATGTTTTCACGTAATTTTGCAGCAAACCCTATGGTGTCACTACTGTTTTTTACTTTGACAAAACTCGCCTTACGGTGAGCCTAACACCATTCCTCTCGTCAGTTTGAATGGTATCTATGACGCTAGTAAGAAGAGCTTTATGCTGAATATGATTTAATTTAATTTTACACAAAACCCTATGGTGTCACTACTGTTTTTTACTTTGACAAAACTCGCCTTACGGTGAGCCTAACACCATTCCTCTCGTCAGTTTGAATGGTATCTATGACGCTAGTAAGAAGAGCTTTATGCTCATATGATTTAACTTAAGTTTGCACAAAACCCTATGGTGTCACTACTGTTTTGAATCGTCTCGAAGAGACAATTCTAACGAGTAGTCACGCCATAGGGTTTAATGCTGGAATAAATATTTCAGTTTTTAATGACCAGCCAATTGAATGCACATACCGGGGATTATAATAGAACGGACGCCGCGGGATTATAATAGAACGGACACCGCGGGGACGGACGGACGCCGCGACCGACGCGCGTTATGCCATGGTCTGTTATTTTAAATAGATAGGAGAGTTATTCAATATATTCAAGCAGACATTTTTAAACCCCCAATGGTATCAACGGCTCAATTTTATACACAAATGTTTTCACGTAATTTTGCAGCAAACCCTATGGTGTCACTACTGTTTTTTACTTTGACAAAACTCGCCTTACGGTGAGCCTAACACCATTCCTCTCGTCAGTTTGAATGGTATCTATGACGCTAGTAAGAAGAGCTTTATGCTGAATATGATTTAACTTAATTTTACACAAAACCCTATGGTGTCACTACTGTTTTTTACTTTGACAAAACTCGCCTTACGGTGAGCCTAACACCATTCCTCTCGTCAGTTTGAATGGTATCTATGACGCTAGTAAGAAGAGCTTTATGCTGAATATGATTTAACTTAATTTTACACAAAACCCTATGGTGTCACTACTGTTTTGAATCGTCTCGAAGAGACAATTCTAACGAGTAGTCACGCCATAGGGTTTAATGCTGGAATAAAGATTTCAGTTTTTAATGACCAGCCAATTGAATACCATACCGGGGATTATAATAGAACGGACGCCGCGGGATTATAATAGAACGGACGCCGCGGGGACGGACGGACGCCGCGACCGACGCGCGTTATGCCATGGTCTGTTATTTTAAATAGATAGGAGAGTTATTCAATATATTCAAGCAGACATTTTTAAACCCCCAATGGTATCAACGGCTCAATTTTATACACAAATGTTTTCACGTAATTTTGCAGCAAACCCTATGGTGTCACTACTGTTTTTTACTTTGACAAAACTCGCCTTACGGTGAGCCTAACACCATTCCTCTCGTCAGTTTGAATGGTATCTATGACGCTAGTAAGAAGAGCTTTATGCTGAATATGATTTAACTTAATTTTATACAAAACCCTATGGTGTCACTACTGTTTTTTACTTTGACAAAACTCGCCTTACGGTGAGCCTAACACCATTCCTCTCGTCAGTTTGAATGGTATCTATGACGCTAGTAAGAAGAGCTTTATGCTCATATGATTTAACTTAAGTTTGCACAAAACCCTATGGTGTCACTACTGTTTTGAATCGTCTCGAAGAGACAATTCTAACGAGTAGTCACGCCATAGGGTTTAATGCTGGAATAAAGATTTCAGTTTTTAATGACCAGCCAATTGAATACCATACCGGGGATTATAATAGAACGGACGCCGCGGGATTATAATAGAACGGACGCCGCGGGGACGGACGGACGCCGCGACCGACGCGCGTTATGCCATGGTCTGTTATTTTAAATAGATAGGAGAGTTATTCAATATATTCAAGCAGACATTTTTAAACCCCCAATGGTATCAACGGCTCAATTTTATACACAAATGTTTTCACGTAATTTTGCAGCAAACCCTATGGTGTCACTACTGTTTTTTACTTTGACAAAACTCGCCTTACGGTGAGCCTAACACCATTCCTCTCGTCAGTTTGAATGGTATCTATGACGCTAGTAAGAAGAGCTTTATGCTGAATATGATTTAACTTAATTTTACACAAAACCCTATGGTGTCACTACTGTTTTTTACTTTGACAAAACTCGCCTTACGGTGAGCCTAACACCATTCCTCTCGTCAGTTTGAATGGTATCTATGACGCTAGTAAGAAAATGTTTATGCTCATATGATTTAACTTAAGTTTGCACAAAACCCTATGGTGTCACTACTGTTTTGAATCGTCTCGAAGAGACAATTCTAACGAGTAGTCACGCCATAGGGTTTAATGCTGGAATAAAGATTTCAGTTTTTAATGACCAGCCAATTGAATACCATACCGGGGATTATAATAGAACGGACGCCGCGGGATTATAATAGAACGGACGCCGCGGGGACGGACGGACGCAGCGACCGACGCGCGTTATGCCATGGTCTGTTATTTTAAATAGATAGGAGAGTTATTCAATATATTCAAGCAGACATTTTTAAACCCCCAATGGTATCAACGGCTCAATTTTATACACAAATGTTTTGGCGTAATTTTGCAGCAAACCCTATGGTGTCACTACTGTTTTTTACTTTGACAAAACTCGCCTTACGGTGAGCCTAACACCATTCCTCTCGTCAGTTTGAATGGTATCTATGACGCTAGTAAGAAGAGCTTTATGCTGAATATGATTTAAATTAATTTTACACAAAACCCTATGGTGTCACTACTGTTTTTTACTTTGACAAAACTCGCCTTACGGTGAGCCTAACACCATTCCTCTCGTCAGTTTGAATGGTATCTATGACGCTAGTAAGAAGAGCTTTATGCTCATATGATTTAACTTAAGTTTGCACAAAACCCTATGGTGTCACTACTGTTTTGAATCGTCTCGAAGAGACAATTCTAACGAGTAGTCACGCCATAGGGTTTAATGCTGGAATAAAGATTTCAGTTTTTAATGACCAGCCAATTGAATACCATACCGGGGATTATAATAGAACGGACGCCGCGGGATTATAATAGAACGGACGCCGCGGGGACGGACGGACGCCGCGACCGACGCGCGTTATGCCATGGTCTGTTATTTTAAATAGATAGGAGAGTTATTCAATATATTCAAGCAGACATTTTTAAACCCCCAATGGTATCAACGGCTCAATTTTATACACAAATGTTTTCACGTAATTTTGCAGCAAACTCTATGGTGTCACTACTGTTTTTTACTTTGACAAAACTCGCCTTACGGTGAGCCTAACACCATTCCTCTCGTCAGTTTGAATGGTATCTATGACGCTAGTAAGAAGAGCTTTATGCTGAATATGATTTAACTTAATTTTACACAAAACCCTATGGTGTCACTACTGTTTTTTACTTTGACAAAACTCGCCTTACGGTGAGCCTAACACCATTCCTCTCGTCAGTTTGAATGGTATCTATGACGCTAGTAAGAAGAGCTTTATGCTCATATGATTTAACTTAAGTTTGCACAAAACCCTATGGTGTCACTACTGTTTTGAATCGTCTCGAAGAGACAATTCTAACGAGTAGTCACGCCATAGGGTTTAATGCTGGAATAAAGATTTCAGTTTTTAATGACCAGCCAATTGAATACCATACCGGGGATTATAATAGAACGGACGCCGCGGGATTATAATAGAACGGACGCCGCGGGGACGGACGGACGCCGCGACCGACGCGCGTTATGCCATGGTCTGTTATTTTAAATAGATAGGAGAGTTATTCAATATATTCAAGCAGACATTTTTAAACCCCCAATGGTATCAACGGCTCAATTTTATACACAAATGTTTTCACGTAATTTTGCAGCAAACCCTATGGTGTCACTACTGTTTTTTACTTTGACAAAACTCGCCTTACGGTGAGCCTAACACCATTCCTCTCGTCAGTTTGAATGGTATCTATGACGCTAGTAAGAAGAGCTTTATGCTGAATATGATTTAACTTAATTTTACACAAAACCCTATGGTGTCACTACTGTTTTTTACTTTGACAAAACTCGCCTTACGGTGAGCCTAACACCATTCCTCTCGTCAGTTTGAATGGTATCTATGACGCTAGTAAGAAGAGCTTTATGCTCATATGATTTAACTTAAGTTTGCACAAAACCCTATGGTGTCACTACTGTTTTGAATCGTCTCGAAGAGACAATTCTAACGAGTAGTCACGCCATAGGGTTTAATGCTGGAATAAAGATTTCAGTTTTTAATGACCAGCCAATTGAATACCATACCGGGGATTATAATAGAACGGACGCCGCGGGATTATAATAGAACGGACGCCGCGGGGACGGACGGACGCCGCGACCGACGCGCGTTATGCCATGGTCTGTTATTTTAAATAGATAGGAGAGTTATTCAATATATTCAAGCAGACATTTTTAAACCCCCAATGGTATCAACGGCTCAATTTTATACACAAATGTTTTCACGTAATTTTGCAGCAAACCCTATGGTGTCACTACTGTTTTTTACTTTGACAAAACTCGCCTTACGGTGAGCCTAACACCATTCCTCTCGTCAGTTTGAATGGTATCTATGACGCTAGTAAGAAGAGCTTTATGCTGAATATGATTTAACTTAATTTTACACAAAACCCTATGGTGTCACTACTGTTTTTTACTTTGACAAAACTCGCCTTACGGTGAGCCTAACACCATTCCTCTCGTCAGTTTGAATGGTATCTATGACGCTAGTAAGAAGAGCTTTATGCTCATATGATTTAACTTAAGTTTGCACAAAACCCTATGTTGTCACTACTGTTTTGAATCAAGACAAGGCTAACGAGTAGTCACGCCATAGGGTTTAATGCTGGAATAAAGATTTCAGTTTTTAATGACCAGCCAATTGAATACCATACCGGGGATTATAATAGAACGGACGCCGCGGGATTATAATAGAACGGACGCCGCGGGGACGGACGGACGCCGCGACCGACGCGCGTTATGCCATGGTCTGTTATTTTAAATAGATAGGAGAGTTATTCAATATATTCAAGCAGACATTTTTAAACCCCCAATGGTATCAACGGCTCAATTTTATACACAAATGTTTTCACGTAATTTTGCAGCAAACCCTATGGTGTCACTACTGTTTTTTACTTTGACAAAACTCGCCTTACGGTGAGCCTAACACCATTCCTCTCGTCAGTTTGAATGGTATCTATGACGCTAGTAAGAAGAGCTTTATGCTGAATATGATTTAATTTAATTTTACACAAAACCCTATGGTGTCACTACTGTTTTTTACTTTGACAAAACTCGCCTTACGGTGAGCCTAACACCATTCCTCTCGTCAGTTTGAATGGTATCTATGACGCTAGTAAGAAGAGCTTTATGCTGAATATGATTTAACTTAATTTTACACAAAACCCTATGGTGTCACTACTGTTTTTTACTTTGACAAAACTCGCCTTACGGTGAGCCTAACACCATTCCTCTCGTCAGTTTGAATGGTATCTATGACGCTAGTAAGAAGAGCTTTATGCTCATATGATTTAACTTAAGTTTGCACAAAACCCTATGGTGTCACTACTGTTTTGAATCGTCTCGAAGAGACAATTCTAACGAGTAGTCACGCCATAGGGTTTAATGCTGGAATAAAGATTTCAGTTTTTAATGACCAGCCAATTGAATACCATACCGGGGATTATAATAGAACGGACGCCGCGGGATTATAATAGAACGGACGCCACGGGGACGGACGGACGCCGCGACCGACGCGCGTTATGCCATGGTCTGTTATTTTAAATAGATAGGAGAGTTAGTCAATATATTCAAGCAGACATTTTTAAACCCCCAATGGTATCAACGGCTCAATTTTATACACAAATGTTTTCACGTAATTTTGCAGCAAACCCTATGGTGTCACTACTGTTTTTTAATTTGACAAAACTCGCCTTACGGTGAGCCTAACACCATTCCTCTCGTCAGTTTGAATGGTATCTATGACGCTAGTAAGAAGAGCTTTATGCTGAATATGATTTAACTTAATTTTACACAAAACCCTATGGTGTCACTACTGTTTTTTACTTTGACAAAACTTGCCTTACGGTGAGCCTAACACCATTCCTCTCGTCAGTTTGAATGGTATCTATGACGCTAGTAAGAAGAGCTTTATGCTCATATGATTTAACTTAAGTTTGCACAAAACCCTATGGTGTCACTACTGTTTTGAATCGTCTCGAAGAGACAATTCTAACGAGTAGTCACGCCATAGGGTTTAATGCTGGAATAAAGATTTCAGTTTTTAATGACCAGCCAATTGAATACCATACCGGGGATTATAATAGAACGGACGCCGCGGGATTATAATAGAACGGACGCCGCGGGGACGGACGGACGCCGCGACCGACGCGCGTTATGCCATGGTCTGTTATTTTAAATAGATAGGAGAGTTATTCAATATATTCAAGCAGACATTTTTAAACCCCCAATGGTATCAACGGCTCAATTTTATACACAAATGTTTTCACGTAATTTTGCAGCAAACCCTATGGTGTCACTACTGTTTTTTACTTTGACAAAACTCGCCTTACGGTGAGCCTAACACCATTCCTCTCGTCAGTTTGAATGGTATCTATGACGCTAGTAAGAAGAGCTTTATGCTGAATATGATTTAACTTAATTTTACACAAAACCCTATGGTGTCACTACTGTTTTTTACTTTGACAAAACTCGCCTTACGGTGAGCCTAACACCATTCCTCTCGTCAGTTTGAATGGTATCTATGACGCTAGTAAGAAGAGCTTTATGCTCATATGATTTAACTTAAGTTTGCACAAAACCCTATGGTGTCACTACTGTTTTGAATCGTCTCGAAGAGACAATTCTAATGAGTAGTCACGCCATAGGGTTTAATGCTGGAATAAAGATTTCAGTTTTTAATGACCAGCCAATTGAATACCATACCGGGGATT